>CANUEY010135495.1:0-10810 GCA_948099555.1 Croton setiger
TCATAGAATGCTGATATATGTTTTGATATGTATGTGGATTATGTTTTTGAGGATTAAACAAAGATAGCAACATATGATGTACGTTTCAAAAAAAAAATGGCATGTTTTATGACGTAAGAATACAAGTAGAGGTTGTTACAGCAGCAGCGTTATACTGAGTGGATTCTTTTCTTGGGTGTTTTCCTAAGGAAAGGTTAAAATTTAAAGTTTGGACAGAAAATGGAATGATATTTAAAGTGTGGAATTTTGAAGGATGTTTGCATAACAAGTATGCGAACTCTTAATGGAAAATTAAGAGTTCGCATACTGCTTCTGCGAACTTACTATAATTGCAGCATAAATTTGAAAAAGATGACATGTGTCAGCACTGCAGAAAGTGATGACAAAATGTGCAGAAAACTAGTTCTTATACTCAGTATGCGAACTTTTTTTTCAATAAATTCAGTCGAGGAATCCATAACAACCAAAATAAAATTGGGAGGGAAAAAATTTTCAGATATATAAAACAGTCTATATTGTTTCAATAGTAATTATTGAAAATGACATATACTGTTCCATTTCCGTTAAATATATACTAGAGCAATGTGTTTCCACTTGTCAACAGCGTAGTCGGACTGAATTACAGTCACACTGACACAATAATATGCCTCAATGCTTAATTGTCTTTCGATTAACTTTACGATCGGGTATGCAGAGAATGTCGGTTGGATAGAGCTGTGGTGCGACTGAAATTTACTCTAGTGTGGAAAAAATACAACGGCTTCAGGCATTGTATAATTTTAAAGAACGATAAGATTGTTCAATTTTTATACATGTATGCATTCAACTGGCCGGAATTGTATGTCACTACGGAACAAATTGTTGATGTTCAGGTTGATATTGTTTCTGTTTCTGAACCGGTTGTAGCGGGGAAACAAGCGGAGCTGCACATGAGAGTATGGATCGGGAATATACAGAACAGGCAAATGAAGATGTTGATTTACCGATTTCCATTCTGGCTAAATGGGAAAACGAGGAGATTGGAGACCTGGCCGAGGAAGAGGAGATGTCTGCGTGGAGTAGTTCTAGCAGTGACGAAGAGTACATGTCATTGGACGACAGTACAGAGAGCGAGAACGATGTACCTTCAACGTCGCGCCATTTTGTTTATAGTGATATTGGTGAGGAAGACCCGGAAGAGGAGAATGTAGAGAGGCTTCAAATGTGGGATGAGAATATGGAGAGTATCGACGACGGTATATATTTCAAGAGCAAAAAGGCTGTGAAGGATGTCGTGGCTGCATGGTCCTTGAAAAGAGGCATGACGTACCATATAGTCGAGAGAAGAAAGAAAACATGAGCAATGAAATGTGTAACTCGCGGGCCTAAGTATCCCCGGAACTAATGCACGAGGCATTTTGCTTGTGGAGTAAAAGAGCCTCTGAGCAGCAATGTTTAGAGGTGTGGAGGATGGTTAAATGGGTAGATGAGCACACTTGTTCGAGTGTGAACATTGGGCGGAAAGACAGAAACATGACCTCCAAAGATATTGCTGCTCTCATTATGCTCCATATTATAGAGGAACCGAGGTATAAGGTGAAACACATTCAAACAGAAGTCCATAAGTGGTTCCAAGTAAATTAACGTGAATGAAATCTATCAGCAATTTAACCAAACATGAAGAACTAATTAGCAGTTTATAGAAAAATTGAAGAATCCCAGAATAAGTCTCCCATATATACTTAGCCCTAGAATAAGTCTCCCATATATACTTAGCCCTACTTTTTTATTTTGTTTTTGATGGGCCAAAATCATTTGCTCATGAGATATATAAGTTCCAAAAAAGAAAAAAAAATTAACCACTGCATATATTCAAACCACAGATATACAAAAATAATTGAGGTACTTAAACCAATTACTGCCACAACCACAGTCTTATGTTTTTTTTTTTAATGAAGTATGAAGTGTTATGAACTGTTTCAATTATAACTTATATCTAAGCTATAAATATATTTAAATTGATCCTCGATCGAATTAAATAGGTCTAATTCGAAAGATAAAACTTTGGACCCAAATTTTATATAGTTGATTAAGTTACAGTGGTTTGTACTTGCAACTTTACAATCATTATGTTTTTTATTTAAAAGGATATTGGATGAAGGAAACAACAATTGGATTTTTTTATTATTATAAACTAGTCGCATATTTCTAGGTATCATTTCAAAATATGCAGCAACGAAAAAGAGATATAACTCCCTAAAGATATATATGATTTGTAATATTTTCTTTGCTTTAAAAATTGAAATAGAAAGATTCGGATGCATTATATTAAAATAAAACTTCTGAAATTCTAAAATTTTGTTGTTATAAACAAATATTAAATAATAATTCTACAATTAAATTCTATGTATTAAATTTAAGTTTTTGAATAAGTAATGACAATAAATGATTAATAATGACTCTCAATATTTGAAGAAAAGAATGACAAAAACAAAAAAAATTAAGTTTAGCAATTGTCCAATTTTTTTATCTCGCCACGTAAACTTTTGGACATTTTTCATGGTACCATATCAGCAATCAAGTCATAAGTATTATGTATTTTTATAAATATTTCCCACAAATATTAAGATAACTGTTTAATTATTAATTTATTTTAAATATCTAAATTACTTCTAAATAAGAGAGGAAACATTCTGTTCTAAAAATACTTTTATCCCTTTTGAATATTTACTATCAAGAAAAAATGAAAGCTTTCTTTTTTCTAAAATATTTTTTATACTGCCTATGATATATTAATGAGGGTGAAATATTTATACCAATAAAGCCCCTAATAAATTTTATTATTTACTGAAGTAATTTCCCAAATTAATTTTACTTGGTTGATACTATCATCCTATTTTAAATTAATTTTTTTTTTACAAAAATTTGATATTCCATTTTTAACATAACAAATAAATAGATAAACTATTCTTTATGTGAATAAAATAAATAAATAAACATTAAATTAATAATACTATAATACACATTTCTATATTATAAAAACAAATTATAATTTTATAAGCAATATTTTTTTTTTCTATTTTACAAATAAAACTACTTATAATTTTTTAATTCAAAATTTTTATTGTAAATATAAGAAATTGTTTGAATTGAATAAAAATTAAAAATATTAAAATTAAAAAATGTGTATAAAATTTTTTATATTAAAATTAGTTTTATTTTTTATACATGTAAGGAAAAAAATTATTGTTATTATAAAAACATAATCATTCATAAAAGGTCTTATTTTTATTTTATTAAATATTATAGGTTTAATATTAATTACTTTATTTATAATTAAATTTTAATTTTGAAATGGTTATACTACTTATTTTAATAAAATTAACAAGTTTAATTTTAAAAAATTTATCTTGTTAAGTAACTTCAAATATTCAACATAAAAAAAAATGTATCTTGTTAAAATTTATCTTGTTAAAAATTTATCTTGTTAAAATTTATCTTCTCAAATATAAAAATTACTTTTGAATACTAATAATTCTCTTTTTTTTTATTTGAATTAAATATACAAGAATTATATTATAAATATAATAATTTCATGATGTTTAAAATTTGTTAATTTATTTTTGTCAAAAAATAATTTTTATTTTAATAAGGAATTTTTATTTAATAAAAATTTCATGTAGAAATAATGATGCTATTATAATAATTAAAACGAATATTTTTAGCTAATTCAATTTTTTCAGATAAACATATCATATTATTTTTAAATAATATAAATTAATTAATTATAAATGTTCAGTATTTTTATTTTAAATTTTTAAAATTTACTATAACATTTCATCTAATTTAATAACACATTATGCATGCATTAAAAAACACATTATGAAAAAACACATTATGAAAGTTATTTACAAAACTTGAATATCAATATATTACTTATCTACATCCGGCGTATATAGGATTGATCTCAGAGATTTAAGAATTTTCAATTTTAAGTGAGAGTTATATTTGTGGAATATTCCAATTTTAAAATTCTTTGTTTGTTTTTTGCTTTGACATTTCCGCTCTTGAATGCATATAAAGATCATCTTTCAGATTAGAAATATAAGACTGACAAAAGAAAGCAAACAAGAAGAGAAAAAAAATGGGAATGTTAAGTTCTTTTAATCTTCCATTACTTGCAATTGCCCTTCTACTCCCATTTTCTGTAGCACATAAACAAAACCATAGCTTTCTATACTGCATTTCCTCTCATTTACACAACACCAACATAAGTGCTTTACACTTTGTTTTTCCCCGAAATAGCTCCTTATACACGTCAGTGTTCACATCTTCTATTCGAAACGAACGGTTCTCGAGAATTCCGAATAATAAAAAACCAGAATTCATTATCACCCCATTTAATGAATCTCACATTCAAGCAACCATTATTTGTGCTAAAGCATATAACCTGCGAATAAGAGCGCGAAGCGCAGGACATGACTACGAAGGCCTGTCATATATTTCTGATGAAAAGTTTGTCCTACTTGATCTTGCTAACATGAGATCAATAAATATCGATATAGAAAATGGCGTTGCTTTGGTCGAATCAGGCGCTACTCTAGGCGAATTCTATTACAACATAGCCAAAAAAACCAATGTCTATGGCTTTCCAGCCGGAAGTTGCCCTACTGTAGGTGTGGGAGGTCATTTTAGCGGCGGTGGATTCGGTACCATTTTACGAAAATATGGTTTAGCAGCTGATACTATTATTGATGCTAAATTAGTTGATGTTAATGGAAGGATTCTCGACAGAAACTCCATGGGTGAAGATACTTTCTGGGCGATTCGCGGTGGGGGAGGGGCGAGTTTTGGGGTAATTTTTTCATGGAAAGTAAGGTTAGTTTCAGTCCCTTCAGCTGTAACTGTCTTTAGGGTTTCAAAAACTCTAGAACAAAATGGAAATCAACTTCTTCAAAAATGGCAAACAATTGGTCCTAAGCTTGATAAAGAACTTTTTCTCCATGCAGTTACTGGTGTTGAGAAATTAAACACAGCTACAAGTACTGTCAGAATCACATTTGATGCATTATATCTTGGGGAAGCTGAAAAGGTTGTTTCTTTACTCCAAAATAAATTTCCTGAACTTGGTGTAACCCGCGATATCTGTACCGAAATGAGTTGGATTCAATCAGTACTATATTTCGCAGGATTTTCGACAAGCGAATCCATTGATGTTTTGACTAACAGGACTACTCAATCCAATAGTTTTTTCAAAGCAAAATCAGATTATGTTACGGAACCTATAAGCCAATCGGGTTTGGAAGGGCTGTACGAAAGGCTAATTGAAATGGACACATCAATGCTAATCTTGACTCCATACGGAGGAATTATGAGTGAAATATCAGAATCAGAAATAGCTTTTCCACATAGAAAAGTAAATTTATATGGAATTCAATACATAGTGAATTGGGATAAAGAAGAGCAAACAAACAAAACACTCAAGTGGCTTAGAGATCTTTATTCTTATATGAAACCTTATGTTTCGAAGTCACCAAGAGCAGCATACTTGAACTATAGGGATCTTGATATTGGAAGGAATTATAATAAAGCTAATACGAGGTTTGCACAAGCAAGTGTTTGGGGTTTGAAGTATTTTAAGAATAATTTTAAGAGATTAGTACAAGTGAAGACTGTTGTTGATCCTTCAAATTTCTTCTGGAACGAACAGAGTATTCCTGTGTTTAAGATTAAATAATAATGTATTACATATCAGAATATTTGTTAATAGATAAAGATATAGTGTGTTGTTTTCGTAAATAATAAGAAAAAAGCTAAGTTCAGCAATTGGATGTGGAGATATTCTGTTTTTGCATTTGATGGGCTGGACGTGGTTGATATTAATAGATGAAAAATACTTGCTTAGTTTTCTTTACTTTCTTGTGTTGCATTGGTCATTTCTCCTGGTTTGTTTCTGGATACCATGAATTGAAAAATAATTAGGAAAAACGGTCCACATTAATTTATTTTATTTGTACAAAAACTAAGCAAAATTGATAAATTTAGAAAAAGTTATAGTTTTGGCATTTTAATGGTATATTCTTTTCGTTTATGCATGCAAATATTAAGGAGTAATTAAAATTCTAATCACTTTTATAATAATTTTTTTAGAATGATTTGGATTGCTTGTATCTGATGTTTAGACTATGGAAAATGGGCCTAGTTTTAAAATTTTAATACAAATAAATTAAAGGATTTATATTTTATATTGTATTAAATTTTAAAACTGCGAATGAGGAATTATGAAATGACCGACAATACAAGAATGAAGATTACATTAAAGCAATAGAAGACAAAATTTGGGAAGATAATTTTCGTTATATTGATATGCACAAGTGTTTTTTAAAGAAGAGATGTGCACATGCTGATCAATAGACAAAGAGGTTAATTTCAATTTTGGACGCATTGAATTATTTTCATTTTACCAAAACACTCAACTATCTCAAGGAGTCTAGAATTATCACACTTTAAACTTATCCAAACCACATTATTTATATTGTCATAAAGTCAAGTTTTAATTTTTTTTTTTTAAATAATTATTATAAAATAGAGTTTAGAGCAATTATTTTAATTACTAATTTAGTTCTAATTATGACTCACAGTGCTATTTTTAATTTCGCATACATAATTTATATCTAAAAAAAAGATAATTGTAATTTTTGTACCAAACGTTTCCAATTATTTTAAATCTTTTCAATTAAATTTTTTACGCTCACAAAGCAGGTCAATTGTGACAGTAGCGAATTAAAAAATACCTCCACACATATGAAAATAAACCCAATAATATAAACGTCCTTACTCTTAAGGAGTAGATTGGAATGTCATTTTCCGAATCGGAGTTTGGGGTATCGAAGAACATTAAATTTGCAAGTATGAGTTCTGTAACACTGATGGAAGGTATCATGTGCGAAAGCAAACAAGTTCTAGTAGCATGGAGCAATAAAGATTTTATGTAGCAAGGAAGACGTTGTTACATCATGCATGTTGCATGGGAAACACCATTGGTAGACTAGATTGTGACTAGTACCGACGGCTTAGTTCAAGATACTCTTAAGAATATGTTCATGTGCAGGTGTGGCGAGGAAAGAGATGGGTGATAGGATGGGTTGATTTCAACAAAATTTGGGTAGTTGTGAATCTTTAAAAGTTGAGTGAGATATGGGGTTGGAAGAAAGGATGGTAAAAAGTGGTTGTCCAGACTGATTCAAGTGTTGTGGTTTAACTCATAAAGGATCAAGTGCAAACTTCTTTCCAACTTCGTGGTCTTTATCAATGGATGCAAGTCGTTTTTGGAGGGAGAATGGCAAGATTTTTCATTTGCTTATTCAATGGATGATTGTTTAACAAGGACTTTGGGAATTTTGGTCGGCGTCTTCGAATATTAAGACCTTTTTAAAGGTTAAATGAAAAAACAAGTTAAAAAAAACAAGTTAAAATTCCATTGCCGGGAATCGAACCCGGGTCTCCTGGGTGAAAGCCAGATATCCTAACCGCTGGACGACAATGGATTATTGATTTTAACTTACAGAACTTTATCTTTGGTATAAAAAAACAGAATCAATTGACAGATTACAAACCTTAAAAGGGAACTCTCAAAAAATGTCTCCTTCCATAATCTCAAGATAAAGACAGAGATTGAACCAATCACTCTTTACAACAACACTCTTATAGTCAAAATTCTCAAAGAAATGAAAGAGTAAAAATATCAACAACAAAAAAAGAGAGATACGAAGAGAGAGAGAGAGAGCCAACGGAGAAACTATTTAAAGAAAACAGCACAGAAAACCTTAGGTGCCTTTTCAAAACTCATCACAACAGTTTATATATCTTGGTCAAACCACACGAGTCCGAAGAGCCCCATGTGTGAGGCTACCATTCTGACTTAAGGAGCAATTTATTTTTGAAAAACCACAATTTATTTTTGAAAAAGTTGACTCCGTTTTTAATTTTAGGATAAGGCAAAATCCGAACCAAAAATTTTGAAGTAAGAAGGTAAGGTACGTTAGCTGAAATTTCGACTAACGCCCGGATTTACCGGCCTTTGAAACCAATTTAGTTTTCCGAAAATTTAAAGTTAAGACTATTATTTTGAAAAGCAACTGCGATGTTCCTAAACGGTGATTAAAGTCGTTTGTAAAAACACAATTACGAAAGCAATAAATTGCGGAAATTTAAATCGCGGAAAATTAAACAGCCCTTAATCTAAAATATTCTTTCTCCGATTCCGGAGAAAATAGTTACAACCGGGTCCTAAAAATTACATTCTACCCGATTTAATTCCCGAATTAAAACCCGGCGCCCAAAATAAACAATTAAAAGTATTTCACGAAAAATTACAATTTAGTTCCCGAAATTTATAAGAATTACAAAAAGGTCCTCGGGAGGGAAAATTGCTGTTTGGCCCATAAAACATTTAAATAACACATAACAACATACAAAATACATAAAACACATCAATTTGACTATGCAAAATATGGAAAATTACATTTTTGGTCCTCGAACCTTGGGAAATTACCATTTTGCCCCCAAACTCATTTTCATTGCAAAATCAACCAAATTAACTCCATTTCATGCCAAATTCATCAAGCAATCAACAAAACATGCAAATTCAACATTTGGAAGCAATTTTTACAAAATTATAGTTTAGTACCTATATTTTGTCAAAATTACAAAACTGCCCCTTAGACATTTTGTTTCACTTCAAACATACAATCTGCCTAACAAGGACAGTTGAAGGGTAGAAGCAGACAGGCAGACCTTCACAGCCAAACCATGGCAAAAATGGGACAGCATTCATAAATATCAAACCCAACCTAGGACATAAACACATGGACATCCATGCTAAAAAGGAAAACATAAACAGTAAGCAGGCAGGCAGCAGTAGCAACAACTAATTTAAGACAGGGACCCCTATACTCAACATCAATAAGCTAAGTATGCAAACAACAACAAAGGAAAGAAAAAGGCATTGCAGGTTAACATCATTAACTGCAACATTGTGAAATCAACACAGCATGCAGAATGGCCCAAATCAACACAATCTTTTCTGCTCACTAAAACAACAATATAGCCAAATAACAATTTCCTTTAATCCTCATTATAAACTATAATGCAAATAGTCCTCTACATTCAAGGGGAAGTTCTTAGCAACCTAGGGACAAGTATGGAACACCATAAGCAATCTGATCCCTAAAAATCAACACAGAAACAGACACTCCAGACAACAAGGCAGAAAGCTAATTCCTTCTCCTTGGCATACAGCAAACAGATTCTGCATTCCAGGACAGTCAACTAACCTATACAATCCATACAACATACAGCAGACAGAACAGATTCTCTGCAATCATAGAACAACAGGCATACCAACACACTAGGAGCCACCTTCCAACACAAAAATTGAACCCAGGAAACTGGTTGAACCATATTTCCAGCAAACAAAAACATGCTTCTCAAAACAAAACAGGAAGTTGAACCAAACATAACAGAATGCAATACACTTGATTAACAACAATACCACTTTGATCTTTTCTGAATACACTGAACAACATAACAATCTTTGCAAATTAAGCAATCATCACACAATAGAATCAAACAAGAGATAACAACAATATGGTTCCAACAGCATTTAAACTACCCAGAAAATAGAAGCAAACATCCCCTTAGTCTGGTTCCCAGACACACATACTCATCATGTTGAACAGAAAATAGTCAAAGAATTAAGAAAACATAAACATAAACAGAACACAAGCTAAAGCATTTTAAAACAGAAAGGGAATCAAATTGGAATTGAAATCAGAAGGTACCTCAGAAAAGTTGTTCAAGCCTTTATTGATAATCCAGAAATCTTTACAGCAACGTTCTTCTTTACAGTTGATTTTGAAATCACAACAAATTACAGAAATTCCTAATTCTAATTTTTACAGAATCCCCAATTCCCAAACCAGAAACCCTAAATTACTTTCCCCCCAAATTCTGAAATCAAAACCCTAGATTCTATTCTCACCCCAAATTACAGACAGAAAACAATAGGAAATCAAAAACAGAAAACCCTAATTTGAAAGCAGAAAGCTTACAGTTTCCCAGATGGTTCTCTCTCTCTCTGATTTTTCTTTGCTTTCGAAAAATCCTCTCCCCCTCCAAAAATCTCCCTGTTAACGCTCAATTTTTGCCAAAAATTCAAAAACGAAAAAATCAAACAGTGAACATATTTTTAGCTCGACGAATTCCTAAATTTCCGAATTTCCCAATCATTTTTGTTTGTTTTCAAAATGTCCCAAAATTCTTCTTCTTTAAGTTTTTCGTCCTTAAAAAAATATATAGTAATTAAATATGTATATTTGTTTTTGCTAGATTAATTAATTCTTGTTTAATTGGGTAAATATTTTATATTTATTCACTTTAATTTTTAATTAAAATTTTTAATTTTATTTAAAAGAATAGGAAAATTAAAAAAAAGGGGGTTTATTAGGTTGGTTTTAATTTTAATTTGATGCTTTAATTTAATTAAAGTATTAAATTAAAATTATTATTATTATTATTATTATTATTATTATTATTATTATTATTATTATTATTATTATTATTATTGTGTAAAAAAAAAAAGAATGAGAAAGAAAACGAAACAAAGAAGAAAGAGGGACGAAACCAGAACAGGGAACTTGAGGGTTCCCAATTGAAATCGAAAGAGAGAGAGAGAGGTTGTTGTCCCTCGACAGCCTCTGAAGGATGACGACGAAGGATGGAGACAGAAAGACGGAAAGCTAAGCAGAAGAAAAAGCGGAAAAGGGAAGAA
>CANUEY010135514.1:0-10325 GCA_948099555.1 Croton setiger
AGATACATCAAATCTGCTCCATCTCTTGGTCTTTTCTTTCCTACCTCTTCTTTGCCAGTGCTCAAAGGGTATTCTGATAGTGATTGGGCAGGATGTGTGGATACAAGAAAATCTATCACTGGATATTCAGTTTACTTAGGAGAATCATTAATTTGCTGGCGTTCAAAAAAACAAACCACCGTCTCTAGGTCGTCAGCTGAAGCTGAATACAGAGCTCTTGCAGCCCTCACATCTGAACTCCAGTGGCTCACGTACTTATTGAAAGATTTTCAAATAAAAAACTCCAATCCCATTACAGTATTCTGTGACAACCAGTCAGCGATCCACATTGCTCATAACCCCATATTTCACGAAAGAACTAAACATATTGAGCTGGACTGTCATGTTGTTCGTGAACAATTGCAACGTGGACTCATACATTTGATACCAGTGAAAACAGAGCATCAACTAGCTGACATATTCACCAAAACTCTCATTCCTAAGTGTTTTTAGGCATTTATACCCAAGCTGGGACTCATCAATCCGATGGCACCAGCTTGCGGGGGGGTATTGGAGAATCTTTCCATGGAAATGCAGGCTGGCAATGAAGAAATGAAGAAAGAAACACAAGAGGAAGAAGAAGACTCGAAGAGAAGAAAGGCTGGGCAAAACGCACAGTTTGGTTTAATGAAGCAGGACCAACGACAAAACGGCATCGTTCATTTTAATGAAGGAAAGCAGCAGGAAGAAGCACGACGTCGTCTAGTTCCAAAGAAGAAAACAAATGAAGCTTCACGTAAGCTTGAGCACAGGCAACCACATTTCCTATAATCCTTTTTCGTCTTCACTATTCAGTTTGTTATCTAACAAACTGAACATGCTTACCATGCAGACGCAGCGGATTCTACAGGGATCGATAATTGCATTGTAATCTAAATGTTAAACCCGTAGATAGTTGGCAGTCAGTATATATATGTAGAGATAATGATGTAGTTTTTAGTTTTTTCTTTTGATCTTTTTCTTTCTTCCTTTATATTCAATTTGGCAACATACTCTATTTGCCCCTGTTTTACATACTTATTTTTTCTCTTTGTGAATTTCTTTGAAATAATCAATCAATGAAGTCAGATCTTGTTTCTACCTACTCCATTTTAGAAATTTATCAGAACACGCGAAGAAAGAGGAATTGCTTATACAGAGAGAATCAATGGAGGATTAGGGTTTGTGAGAGGACATTTAGCTTCAATCGGAGTGAAGAATGAGGTGGGTTGGCATGGCCATGCTAATTATTGAGGGACATCTTTTTCTTCTCATGAATCTTCTTATTCTTCATCTCTTTCACCGAACTACCTTTAGCGCCGCCGCCGCCGCACCTCCGGTCAGACCATCGAGACGCGTCCACGGATAGATAGCTCAGGACGTGGCCAACCTCTAAGCACATGCACCGCACCACTCGTCGCCTCTGCTGCCTGTACGTGCAACTTGAAGTTCGAAATTCGCTAAGGGAATTGCTTACTGCTCCGGTGACTTTTCACGATTCTTTTCGGTGACTTTCACCAGTTTCTGATGGTCTAACTGCTCCGATAAGGATATGGTTACGTTTATCTTTCCTTTCCCTTCAATTTAGCATAGACATTGTGAGATTTGGTTGTATTTTCCCGATTTCACTTTCCCGGCGAAAAATCAGGTCGTGTTTTCTATTAATCCGGCTATTCTGTTAATTTTCAACTCAAAAATTAGCAAGTTTTTGCTAATTTGCTTTGCTTTTAATCCCAATTTAGGAGATAAGCTTTCTTGTATGAGATTTAATTTTGTTTGTTGTGATTTGTGTTACAGAATGAAGAAGTTTGTTTTTTCGATTTTCCGGCGAGAAAGGTGGGTGGGGAGGCGTAGGTGGTGCAGCTGGTGGCGAAGTTGAACAAAAGTTCATCTTAGTCTCTCAAATTTGTAAAGAAACTCAAATGGGAGACAAATTTAAGTTCTTTTTAGTTAAAGTACCCATAGTTTCAAATTTACTCATTTTTAGATAAAAATTTGAATTGAGGATGAAATGTGAAATAAGTACTGGTTATTAACAAAATTCAATCAAGAGTGAAATAACAGAAACTTAGAGTAAATTAATTTAAATGGCCGGTTCTGAGGTGAGGTGGAGTTGGTTAAGAAGGTGAAATATAGATTGTGGAATTTCTCTCTACCTCCATATTCATCATTTGCTGCAAATCAAACTTGTAAGATTATGAGATGATGATGGCTCTGATTTAAAGGCCGCTTATCAAGACGTTGGCCAATTATGATCTTGACTAGGGCTGCAAACGAGCCGAGCCGTTCGCGAGCGGCTCGGTGTTCGCTCAATAAAAACTCGACTCGAGACTCGGATCAATAATAAACAAGCCAAGTTTGAGCCGAAACAAGCCGAGCTCGATCCGAATAATTAGGCCCGCGAACCGGCTCGCGAACAGCTCGTTTAATCTGCTCGCGAGCTACTCGTTAAATAAGCTCGCGAGCCTATCAAAATGATTAATTTTGGTACTAAACTAAAAAATATGCTCTAGCCAAGCCACCCGTCTCCCCACTTCATTTTTTGCTATTTCATTTCTCACTGAAATCGCATTAAAAATGAATATTCTTGATTTTTAACTAACTCTTAACGAGTTCAAACACGAGCTCGAATAGCAGCAGGAAACAAGCTCGAGCTTATTTGTGAGCTAAAACTCAAGCTCGAGATGAGCTCGAATTCAAACTTATTTGTGAGCTCGAGCTCGAATAGTAACATAAAACAGCCTAGCTCACGAGCCTAAAACAAGTCAAGTTCTCGAGTCTCAAAACCAGCGAAACTTGCGAGCCAAGCTCGAGCTCTTGAAATTTAACACGAGTTCGACTCAAGCTCGAGCTCGTGTGAGCTCGTAGAATTTAACACGAGCTCGAGTTCGTGAAATTTAAAACGAGCCGAGCTCGAGCAGCGCGATACTCGGCTCGTTTGCAGCCCTAATCTTGGCTAGAGGAAACATAATTATATAATATTCATTTATTTATATATAAAAAATTATAATAAACTCATAAATAATTTATACTGCTGTCCTCGATTATATTAGAAAATTTTATAATTTTTTGAATACCTAATCAACATTATTTTTGAATCTGACTTTCTGATTAAAACAACTAAGTATTGGCAATCCAACTTTCAATGTAATAATGAATTCTTAAATGATTGGTATATATAAAGTTCTAGGATATAGTTTCAAGCCACATCCACTGTTGAAAATAATTTTGGAAATGATTTCATTATTTCTCGAGTGAGAATTATATTGTTTGTTCATAATTCCCAAATCTAAAATGCTTCATATCACTCAACATAAACACATCAGAAATCTTTTAATTATTCATAACATCTAATCTCATATTGTTTGGTAGACTTTTTTATACCACCACTGTCTTCCAAGTTGTTTGTTAACAGTATAGAATAAGATCTCTACATATTTATATAATTTTTCTTGCCTGTAGTATGTGGTGAAAAAGAATCACTTCTATATCCTGCTCCGTAAATCACAACTCATATGCTAAAATTAATATTTTATAATACTGAGTATGCTTAAAACCTATTCTAAAGGCTTCTTCAGGAGATTAGCTCATGTAAAATTAAGCTGCACCAATTTCTCCTTCCTCAACATCCTTCCATTCTCCAATCTCCAAGGCTAAATCCAATCGCCTAGCGTCCATTCTACATATCATTTGTCTTTAATTAGAATTAATCATGGTTAGCTTTCATTTGCTTTTTGGATTGGTTGTTAATCCTGAAAATCAAAATTTTCTTAATGAGGAAAGAAATGACATAGAATTACAGGATTTTAGATTCTGTAGTTAAAAAATGTACCTGTTATGTGCTCTAATTATGATCAAAATGAGTGAAGAATAACAATCTACGAGCGCACGTGAATTAGTTCTTCTTCGCCGCATTCTCTAATTGCAATTTCCAGTAATTTGCCAGCTGAAGATGGCAAAACATCACAGCATTGCCGTCTTGGAGCTCGCAACTATATCATCAATGATGAAAACATCAAGTTAGTATCATTTGGCATTTGCACATGCTTCTCTGCTAATGAAAAAAACAGAGAGAATAGTGAAGTATACCATTTTATGACTAACGTCAAGTTTATGTGAGAAAACTTTAACATCTTCAAGATTTCTTGGAGAACGCAAGTCATATGAGCAATTAACGTAATTTTTCTTGTAATGACTTATAATTACTCCATCTTTACCGGAAGAAACATGATTGAGAAAGAAAATAACGGGCCGTTGACAAGGATCAGGATGAGGTTGTCTTACATTAAAGGTATAGGTGCTAGAGAGAACACCCCCCTTTTTCCATTGCTTAAACGTGGTTTGAGCAGGTAAAATCTCAGGCAAAGATAAGGGCTTGCCATACACCTCAATTGCATAACCCCAGGATATTGAAATTGTCCAGGAAAACCAATTGTCATAGCAAACTGTTTTTTGTACAAGCCTTTGAGAATCAACTGATACTGCTTTGAATAGATGTTGAACTGCATTCAATTTTGTCATGTTAGGGAAAATTGGGTTTACATGATCCAAGTGATGGAGAGATACTATTGATGATAATGGATGTGCGGTCAATAAACCATATACATCACCGGTTAAATCCACCTGCAAAGTTTGAGAAATTTGAGAACTTGAAAAAAAAAAATTGAAATTCTATTACCATGCAATTAGATACGCTCAACTCAAGCATGAATTATTATTAGAGTTGGAGACTGATGTATTGTTGGTGATTGATTGGGAAACAAATGTAAGGTCAAGTGATGATTGACTTGTAGATGTCGAGTGACTCAGAAGAGCCTGGTGAGATTGATAGCTATCACTAATGACAACCATTCTATCAATGGTTGGTGTTCTCTCAAATTCGCATGTAATTACTAGTAAAGCACCGGGTACGGAGGAATTATACATAGGATCCAAGATATTGGTGAGTTGGCTGCATATGTGTCATCCACATACGCAATGACATGGGAATTTATAACCCAAATTCGGTTTACATAATCAGCACTATAATCAAGTTTTCTATTCAATTTCATCCTAAATTAAAATTTTGAGTGATATTGTAACTTTTGAACATTGTTTTGAAAATTTATGAACATTCTGTCATTACTGTCGTTATTTTTTAAAGACCTACAATTGTATTTTTTTAAGACGTTCGAATTAAAAAATTATTTAAAAAGAAAATTACTATTTCATCCCGCTTATTTAATAAAATAACTATTTAGTCCCTTCCTTTTCTAAATCATTTAGCCTTCCTATATTTTGCTAAAACACCCTTTTATCGTTTTTAATAAAATAAATAAACTAAATTACTTTAAAAAAAATTGTTCGTCTATGTTGTTTTAAATAAATATACAGAAACATATTTAAATAACTAAAATTGTATAAAAACTAAATAATATTTTAAAATATTTTATTAATTTACAAAAAGTATTAATTAATAAAAATTACCAAAAGATTGAATATAATTATATTTTAGTTAAGAAAAAGAAATCGAAAAGAGAAATGCGCAGAAAACAATAAATTTTCTCAGCAATCAAATAAAAATAATACTAATTGTCAATCCAAATAAAAACAATACTAATTGTCAATCCAAATAAAAACAATACTAATTGTCAATCAAAATAAAAATAATACTGATTGTCAATCCAATTAGTAGAAGAGAAGAATCAAACCTGATGAAAACCAGGCTCACGAGTCAATCCAACTCCAAGCTCAGCCAAACAAGAAGAAATCCTTGAATCACTTCCATACAGATGAGGATACCTTTGAATACATGAATCAAAAACTCTCGCCAATACTTTAGCAAGTCGATAGCTAATCGCAAATCCTCCTCCTCCATATGCCATTTCGAATCCAAATATCCGATTCTGCTCATAAATTTCTGAATTCGATCCTATATAATACCACAATTCGTGATCATACTTGTTCAAAACCTTCACCAAATTCTCTGGAAAAAATACAGTATCGTCGTCTCCAAAAACAAACCACCGCACGTCCGAATAATTAAGCCTCACCGTCTCAGAAACTACACGCGCTACTCGGATTGCTGACCGGAGACCGTGCCGGTGAGTATAACGAAACCGGGAAGTATCTTCCGATATGCAAACCGGAGGAAGAAGAGCATGTTGAGTACTATTATTATTTTCATCGGAGACTCTGTCCTCTAAAAAAACACATCCTCTCATTTCCTGTTGTTTCCACCATAACTTAACGAAGTCCTGTCGTTTCGGCCATGATTTTTTGCTGGAAGCAATGCCGAAGACAATGTGGTGAAGAGTTGTTGTAGAGGCATAATTTGAATTTTGAGAATTTGAAGTTAAAAATGGAAATTGGGAAGTGAACACAAGAAGAAGAGATACAAGAAGATAGATTATGCAAATAGAAGATGAGATTAGAATGAGAGTGATAATGGAATTTAGGGATTTGGATGGTAAAGCCTTAGTAAGATTCTGCATTTGGAAAATTTTGATTTTGTGTTTGGGAATTTGGAATGTTAATATTAGGTAGAAGAAGATGATACATTATACCTTTTGACAGGTGTATATATATAGGTGGAACCAATTAGTGGCGCAATCAAAGGAAAACGCAAGTCAAAAACAGGATTTTTTTCCATTTCCATTGTCATGTATAGGATAACCAAAACAACCAATATATAGGTAAACAATTTAAATTTTATTATAAATCTCATATAGGTAAAAATTATAATGTGGAGGTGAAAATCATGAAAATTTATAAAATAAGTTCATTTTCTTACAAACATAAAATTGGGTAATTTTAATATAAATCCTATAGATCCAATTTGTATTTTTAAGTTTTTTAGTGAAGATGAAAACTTGAAATATGGGTAATTTAATATTTTTAATAGAAAAATTGGATGGAAAATATATGAGATAAACACATAGTTTAACGGTTAAAAGCATAAACGCCTATAAATGTGTCTGAAAAATCACAAGCACCTACAATCATATTAACTTAAGTGGTCGATTGGATTGCATGGATTTTATTAAATTCAAGGAATGTAAAATATGCAGAATGAATGGAACTGTGGATTTAAAGACATATAGGGAATATAATTAATATTTTTAATTACATCATTAATGTAGGATTTCTCTCCGCTCCAAAATAGGGAATTTGAGCTATGATGGGATCTATAAATTTCAAGAATTGTTGTCCATTTTTTTGACAACAAATGATAGAATTCGATAATACACAGAATTTTTACATTCTGTCGATTGAAATCTCTCAATTTAAATGAGGTCTGTCTCGGAGGAAGAATGGGTGGAACAAATGTTTAAGTGAATTGCCCAAGATCACATAATGCATGTTCTAATCTCTAAAGCCTCATTCCTCTTTGGTTTGTGTGTGTAATGCCTATGTTAAAAAAAAAATAATTTCAGATGAAACATGTCCTTTTATTTTGAAAAATTATTAATAAGTCTTACAATTTAAAACCATTATATCATTAGTTTATTCCGTCTAATTTTTGCACATTTTCAATTAGTCAACAACAAAAGTCAAAGTTCTAATGCTATAAGATTTGAGTAAGAATAAAATATAATTTTAAAAAATTTCAATTATTATTTCTAATATTATCATTTCTAATATTCTTTCCTCCATGTCTGTAATGACCATCACTATCTCCATTGAAATGGCTTTCATATCTAAAGTCATACTCACATTGGAAACTTACTATATTTACTATTCCTAACGTAGTTTATGCTAATATATTAGCAACCCCAATAGAAAAGGAGAGCAAATAATAGATTATAAAAACATTACCGACAATCCAAAAATCAAACTGGAATATTATAACAGCATCAAAAATTAAATCCCAAAAGAAAATTTCATTATATTTGTCTAGTCGAAACCAGCGGGACCTTCAAATTCTTTGAAATTTTTTGTCTTCTCTTAAATTTCTAGCACCAATTTCGGTTCTTCATTGCAAATAATAGACTTAGTTTTCAATTTTACTTTGTTTCTTTAGTTTCCAATTGTGAAACCAAAACTACAAACTAAAGAAGGAGATCTGTATGGTATCAACAGACTCAACAAAAATAGCATCCAAAAACTTAGCTACCATTGCCAAAAAAAAAAAAAAAGCAAAACCAACAATGACAAATGCTTTAACATAATAAAAAAATCTGAAGAAAGAACGAGAGGTTACCCATGATCCGAATGAAACCCGCGGCCCGACCTGACAGTTTCTTCCTCTCCGACAACAGATCGACGAAGCTATGGGTATCAATGGAAAGATTGTAATGAGAGCTAGGAGATGGAAGTTTAACTTTTCTCTCTCTCTATGTGATCTCTGCCGGAAGAAGAAAAGAATAACAAGTAGGTTATACAAAATAGATTTACTGGTATTTGGATCGGTGTGGGTATTCATATTTGGATATGGATTTGTTTGGATATATCCAAATTAAAATTTTAGATATTTGGATTTTGGATTATCTAGATTCGATTGGATATTTTTGAACTATCCGAATATTATTTGGTTTGGATTAGATATTCTTTTTAGCCGGATTGGATAGGATAGTAATTTTCTTTTGTTGGATTATATTGGACATATTCATTTGGATTGATTTAGTTTACACATCCAAAATTCTCACCCCTAAGAGGAAGGAGAAGAGGACGTTGGTGCCGGAGATGATGGTGGTTACATGATCGGCGACGTCTACCGATTCTGATTTCTTTCTCTTATCAATAATAATAATAATAATAATAATAATAATAATAATAATAAATAATATTATTTTAATTATTATCTTAGAATAGAAATTAAAATATATAAAGACCTAAATGTATATTATTATAAATTTCAAGCACCTGTAATTTTTTTTTTTTTTATATTAGAATAAAGGGTACAAGTAACGGTTAGATTGGACGGAAGTGGAATGCTTGAAAACTGAGGGAAGATTTTTCAATAATTTGATAATATTTTATTGAAAGACTTACTCAAGATTATTATGAAACTATATAACACGATATTAGTGCAGCTTATCAATTAAATAAAAAAAATAACTAACTAATTAGGATTGTTAGGTGACTGACCATCAAATCTACTTTTTTTATTGGTTATTGAGGACACAAAATCATCAGTTGGGTAAACAAACCAAAATATACGAACTGAACAAATGTCAATTTATTTTTATATATTTATTGGGAAAAAACTTATTATTATTATTCTTCTTATGATTGGAACACTTGGAAAGAGAAGTGGAAAGTATGAAATTTGATTTTGACAAGAAAGTGATGGAGGAAGTCCAAGCTATGTGATTTCTTTGGTCAATAAAGTCAACCATTAATTGTATTTGACTCCATTGATGCGTATTCGGATTGGCTCTTTTGGCTTACGAAATTTTGGTCACCATTAAGAAACTATATAATTAGTATAAAGAACTTAGGTGTGACCTATAGTAAAAAATTTTATATGATGTGGTGCAATTAAAATAAATCAAGAACTTACTTGGTCTTTAATTATTCTTTTAATTTTAAAATAATTATATAGTATTTTTTTAGCTTTTTTACCAAGTTTTCTTGTTGAAATTAAAACTAAAATTAAAATTAAATAAGATTATTAAGTGACTTAAATGTGATGCCTATATTAATTTGTATATAAATAAGTATTTCATTGAATTTTTTATTTTATATTTTTATATTTATATTTTTATCAATTAAATTATTAATCTATTTTTTTAGATGTAAACTAAATTAATAATGATAATTTTTAGAGCAGTTTCTCACCAAAATTATTGTGGATTGTCGTGGGATTTTATTATTAGCCTTAGGCGTAGACATGGTCATCGGCCGGTTCGGCCCAGCCGGCCCGCCTGAACCGGCCCGTGGTTGAATCGGCCCAAACCGCCCGAGGCCTGGAACCGCAAAAACCGTAATCTGAACCAGCCGAAAGACGGACCGGTTCAGGTTTGATAATTTTTGGAACCGGAACCGTTTGAGCCCGTGAACCGTGAGTGAACCGGCGGGTTTTGTGAATCGAACCGCCGGTTAACCGTTAAAATTTAAAAAAATTTGAAAATTGTTGAACCGGCGGGCCCAAACTACGTGTCCAACTCCCTTAAACCTATCAGGGACGCCGTGCATTCTCACTGACTCTTCTATTCTACTCTACATCGTTCTTCTTCTGGCAGAACACCACCAACGCCCCTCTCTCTTCCTCCTCTCCTAAAAATCGAATAGCAGAGCACCACCAATCAACAACGATCGCGGCTAAGGAAAGCATCTTCATTTCATTTGTTCTAAAACAATATCATCTTGGTTCCTATCGAGAA
>CANUEY010135516.1:0-14346 GCA_948099555.1 Croton setiger
TATATATATATATATATATATATATATATATATATATATATACATATATATATATATATATACATATTCATTGGCGTATTTTGTAATTAAGGAGTGATTGGTGGCCTCATTCTAGTAATTAATTGAACTAATTAACTTACATATAGTCAAAGGGGATTGTTTCTCCTTATTGTTATGATGAAATGGAAGGGTTAGGGTTGCCTAATTCATGGTATGGTTGGATCGCAGAATGGGATACATGTACTCAATATGCTATATATACATACATATTCAACTTTACCTAAACTCAAGTCCATTCTAATTTTAATAACAGATAACTAGTAGTCTAATATATAATAAATATAATATAAACTAGACATCTCTAGTACTTCCTTTAATCCCATTTTGCTGTCCAACTCCTCCAACTCTAGAACTTATTTAAAGACATGTAAGTTAGGGATCTCATGTTATGGGGAATGGTATGCTAGTGTACCGTGAATTGGTACGACCGCACCAATTTGCAGTTCTGGTAACAGGACCCATAATGTCCTATAATGTATCATCAATATTCTAGTCTATATTTATCCTTTCTTAATTCCGTATTACTTCAAAACAATTTCACATGGTATAGATCCCAAACCAAGGGTCAAATTTTTCTTCCCATTTTTTTCTTTCTTTTGTCTTTAAAACAACCACAACATCTGCTCTGCTTCTGCAATGCTCATTTTCTTCCATCTCTTACTGGAATTCTGCATTTCTAGACTTAAACTATGCCCTACTCGTCTTATTATCTCCATCTCTCACTTCAATGAGATCTGATCTTATTTTCTTCAACCTATCATATTTTCACTTAAACTATACGCACCAAGCCTGTGCTTTCCTTTATTCTCCATTTTTGTGCTGCGTTTGCAAGAAGGGGTGGTTAGAGTATGGTTGTGTTCTAGCTTAAGCATGTACTTACCGAGCCTGTTCTTTGCTTTATTCTCCATTTTTGTTGGGTATGCAAGAAGGGGTGGTTAGAGTATGGTTGTGCTCTAGCTTAAGCATGTACCCTCCACATGACAGTCTTTTTTATTCTTTCCCTCCGTTTCTTCTCTCACTACAATTTCTAGCTCCTCTCTCCCAAAAAAAATATCAAAATCCAAAATAAGCAATACTTATCCACTCTCCAGAAATAGCACCACCAAAATGGCTTTCTTGTCTGCTACTTCTGCTCCCTCTTCTTAGTACTGCAAATGGAGGAGGAACCATACTTTTTAGTTTCTTAATTGACATCGTCTCTCTTCCTCTCTATTCCTTTCATCTCCATAAAGGTAACATGGCATGACCTTGTTTTCTATTCAACTTCATCTTGCAGTTTCCTCTCATCTTTCCCCAGTGGGATTACCCACCTTTGATCTACAACCACAAGTTTTTTGCACAATCATAAATGTGCAATTCCTTAATCAGAATGATGGATCTACATGTTGCTTTCTCAGCTTCCTCAACTAGACTTGAAAGTGCAGAATTTAGATGTGAAGAACCGAAGGAAAAAATTTTTGAACCGGAGGAAAGAAACTCATCAAGGGGCAAATGGGGAGTGTTGAATTGATGAGATTTTTCTATATTAAAATATCATGATGTAGTAGCAAGTTATTACTGACTTGTATATTTATATTTTGTGATTAAGAAGTCATTGGTGGAAAATTCTAGGAGTTAATTACAAATTAATTAACTCATCTATCCTAGTATATACGGGGCAATATTTTTCCCTATTGCTATGAAAACAAAATAATTCACAACCTAGTCCTATTAACATATCATCTTCATTCTAGTTCTAGCCCCTCTAGTTATAATTCCTCAATTTCATATTATTTCTAAATACTTACACAAGATAAAAAAAAGAATTGTTTATCCCATATATCAGCAAATTAAAAAACAAATGACATGGAGGCAATACTAGACGGCATAGCCCTCACATATTTTTATCCCTTATTTTAGTTGTATTTTTTTTTTCCCTTTATCAACATATCTTTATTTTCTCTCTTTCTCGACCCATCCTCAACAATTTCAAAGGCCCTTGTTCCAAAAAACCACAGTTCACAATTCCAGTAGATCTGGAAGTCAAAATAGTCTTTATGATTGATCATTGAATTTCTGCGGCACCTCCAGATATGTGAGGCTTCAACAGGCTTGAGAAGCAATTATAGTGCAAAGTATTTCCATTCTACTCGACAATCATGATCACCTAACTTAATAATTAAGAGGCTGATATATATAGTTGAAACAGTTCCTTTCCTTCAATGCAAGCTGAGCTTATGTGGATTTTATAGTAGTACCAGTGTTTTTTCCTTGTGTTGTAGTTTGTCTGATAGAAGCCAAAACTCAGGCAAAACAAGATGTTCACAAAAGAGCGTCTAAATCGGAAAAACTACCCGACCATTTAATTTTTTGTCATGTGTATTTTTGTGAGCTACATATTTCTCACATCAACCTTTTGGGATAACATTAACAACAAAAAGATTAGCTAGAATGCACAAGCCTAATGGATAAGAAAGACGAATGAAATAAAAGAAAAGGTAAATCAAATTGGACCAGTATACTCACAGAACGAATGCTAACAACATTGGACTGTGCTTTCATAGTTTCTAAGTCACGTTCCAACTGTTGCTTCCAGTCCAAAAGCAAAGCTTCATCCTGCAAGGTTTCTCAGAGATGAGATAGCCTGAGAAAATATCAAGCAGCAAAAGATCAAAAAACAATAAGACCAATACCTGAGGAAGCTGTACTGTTATTTTGTTAGGGAAAAGTCGAGAAAGCTGCTTCATAGTCTTAGGAGTTTCCTTGCTCCTATCATGCAGTCGTCCAAAGTTATCCTAGAAAAAGTAGTTTGTATATTTAATTACAAAGGGTGCAAGATTAACATTAACAAGCAAACAAGTGTAAAAAAATCTGAATAACATCAAGAAGATGAACTGCCATTGTTGATACCACAATGTAAGTTTGGTTATAGAGCAACAACATTTCAAATGAACCACCAAAAATAATCCGAGTCAACGTTGTACTCAGCATGAACATTTTAGAAAAAAAATTAGGAAGATAGAACAAAAGGGCAAACAACTATCAACCATACCAATTGTACACTTTGGCAAAATGAATAGCTAGATGGCACATAGGCAATTGATCTTGAAGTAGAGAAGAAACAGGAAGTAAACTAACAAGGCCACTAGAACACTACCAAATGACAGAAACAATCCAAATATGATAACATGAGAAGACTAAATGAACTCACATCTCAATCTCAGTCAACAGTTATCAATAACTACAGCATCCACAAAAACAGGAGACTAAACAGATATGGGAAATTCCAAAGAATATTCAAAAATTAACCTCTATTCTATGAATCGATATTTCAACAAATCATATGACCAAGACAGTCCTTGGATTAGACTCATTGCAAGCATGAGGAATGCCCTAATTAATAAGGGTTCCTTGAAAGCTCATTGCAGATATACAACCATAGTCATGCTGAGAATGGAAATTTCATGCCATGGCTGCAGAAATTAATAATCCATATCTAGTACAGTTCAACTAATTCATATAGCAACATAGTGTGCAAACTCATACAGCTATGTAAATAGAATAATGATGAATAATAATGTTACAACTGCAACGGAAAATTGAAAACAGTTTATCATGGTGCTCAACAAATTTTGGAGTAGCAGTCTACTCAATTTTTTTGGCAGATCAGTTATCTAGAAAGAAAGAAAAACAGAGTAGAATTTGATCGCATAGACAGAGAATGAGGAAAAGAACTAATATAACAATGCTTTTCATACCAGACCAAAATCAATCAAAGCAGTAGTATGGTGGGTGCTTCCAAATTTTGTGAATAGAAGACCACCAGGTTGGGACTGAAAAACAAGCTTCCATTATTGTTAGATTGCTCAAAATCTAAACGAAAAAGAAAAATTAATGAGGGGAAGAACAAACAAAGAAGGCACCAAAACATTACCTTCTCTTTCCGGTTATCAATCTGAGTATGTGACCCAATTACAATAACTCTGTCAGATAAACTTTCAAGCTTGCTTCTTAATACAGAGTATGCATCTTGATTTCCCACAACAGATTTTTCTATGTCTTTTATAAACAATATCAAGGAACATTGTTCACTTTCACTTTGAGCAACCTATAAAAAGTTCAGGTCAGGGACTGAAAAGTTAGTAGCGACAAAGAAGCAACAAGAAAATACCTCAAAGATTTCATTAATTGCAAGCCTATCGACGTCTTCCCCTCCAGCACCATCCAAGCGAAGTGAACTAGCTGCAGGGTTAAATATGTAATAAGTAACAGTATACAAAAAGAATGCAGTGCAAATTTTTAAGAAATAGACAAAACAAAGTAGACTGTTCACCAGCACAAAAGAAACCGTGGTCTTCTTCACAGAGACCACCAAGATCATTTCCTTCAGGAATTGTTCTATCAAACCTAACACCAATCTTTGAGGATCCATTTTCTTCAAAAGCAAGGACTACCTTCCCTCGAAAACCATTTGATGGCCCCCTTTGGAATAAAAAAAAAGGGAAATCAAAGATCAAATCAAGAAAAACTTTAATCCATATCAACAATCAAACATAGTTTTAAATCCATATCATGATTATCATCATTCCCATAAGAAAGATATGAATGTGTTACATAAAGATGCATGTAAATGAAAAATCTCCTCCTTTAGTTGATAGAGTCAATTAAAGGAACTTACACAGTGACTACTTAGCATCATCCTACAGGCATTTGGGACATCTAACAATTAAGTTATAAACCTGGTCCAGGAATAATGTCTAAAGATATGCATTTAAACAAGTGACAAGAAGTACCTTGGTGGAGGATGTTGAAGCGAAGACAACCCCACAAACTTTACCCTGTCACCTGCAAAAATCATCAATTACCAATAATTAGAGGTTTTAACCATCATGCAGCAAAGGGGAAGGAGTATAACAAAACGGACATATAACAAGCTAATTCAGCATCTCTTTATCCATCCAATTACCCATATATGTACATTACATCAATTTGAATGTATATAAAGCTGACATGGAATTCAACATGCCTGTTTTAAATGTATAGTTTTTGGATGATGCTGTAGAGGTTTCCTGCTTTGGCAGACCCTGAGAACTTATTGCAGAGCCACCAGTAATATCAGCTTCAACACTAGAAGGTGGTTTCTTATGGTGTAATGCTGCTGGCATGGCCCTTTTGGCAAAAACAGATGCTCTTTCAGGTTTTGTACTTTCATTCACAGAGTCTGCTTCTTTGGGCGATGCTCCCTAAGATTATCAGAAGTGGAAGTGGTAATTAATTTACCCAAGCAAATTGAAAATTCAGCCATTTGAAGAAGAACATGAATAATCAAAGTAAGGCTGCTAACATTCAAGAACCGAACAACCTCGAAAACACAATAGCTATAAAAGCACAAGAAAACAAAAATAAATAGGCTTACACCAGGAAGCAAAAGAGAATCAGTGACCAGCAGTCTGGCACCAATGTGTTTGGTTAGTGCCTTCACTAGAGTCTCCTGGTATATTTCTGATCCTGCAAAAAAATTGCACCATGAGTATATATATTAATATACATGAGAATACAACAGAAATACACATTTTAAAGCATGCCAATAATAATAGAGAAACTACCTGCAGGACCAGACAGTAGTATGCGCGGTGAGACAGTAGGAAGATCACCAGAAAACTTTGGAATTTTTTTGTCACTCTTTAAATGGATGAATGCAGCCCCAATCAAAAGTTTCTTTGTTGTGTCACTGCCAGATACGAGACCGAAAAGTTTAACTCAACATGTACAATTAACGTTGTAATACAAAGTTAACTCAAATTCAAGACAAAATATAATAGAGGAAAAAGCAAAGTACCTAATCACTAAAATAAAACTATTAATGACATTCCTGAGTAGAAATATTAAAAACTGAAAGAAAAGACAGCACCTTAGGTAATACGGGAAACTCTCAAATGAGACATCAATGCTTTCAGGATTCAGAATCCCCTGCTGTAAACTATCTTTGTATGCCTGTCGTCTTGTTGACATCAGAATCATTGGGGGATCTGAATCCTTCAGTTGGTATCTTATTTCCCTTCGGTCATCAAGTATTTTAGAAAGACTACTGGTTAAATCAAATTCAGATGAAGAACCAGCAAGGACTCGGAGGAGTGGTCTCAACTCATATGCTGATCCAGCAATCTTCCTGTTTCTTATGTCAACAGATGCATCCAAACCAAGACTATCAGGACTAGGATTTTGAGTTGCAGAACTAGAGGATGGTACAATTGTTTTCTCCCTTGAAGAAACTCCATTCAACTCATCATTACTTTTTGCATCTTTCAAGTTAACTTCTGGAATGCAATCATCAGGAGCTCCACAGAGAGAAGGTATGGTGGAAATCTCAGTATTTTGCGGCATTTCCTCATCAGCTTTGGCTGGAGGTGGTATGAGAGGTAAATCTTTTTGAAAATCAGATAAAGAAGCTAGTATTGATGCTCCTGTGAATGCTGAGGGATCCCCAGATCTAGCCTCAATCTGAATCCCTTTTAGTGGAGCTCCACGAGCTTCTAAGATATTTACTGAGGATAAGCCAGGAGCATTTAAACTATCATTACTGAGCTGTTGAAAAATCTAGTATTCCATTAAGGAATTCATTGGCCACAAAAGAAAAGTGTCAAATTTCCATCAAATTACATACCAACCATCATCATATCACTGCAAAGAAAATCTTTTACTATTTTCTTTGTGCCAATAACATGGCTTTATAGCCAACACAAATTAAAATTCTAAATAACACTCCAGAGCATTTACTGACAGTAGTTGTATTAGAAACAGAAAAAGGATACATAAGCATGCTTGCCAGAAGAACTGAAAATTACTTCATCACCTCCATTGACCACAATCATTCCTGGTTTCTGTAAGAGTTTGCCATTTACTTGGACTGCTCCTTTACCCCCAGTTACCTCCAATAAGGCAGCAGATGTACCTCCACTCTACACAGTTATTATGAGGACTTTAAAGAAAAGAGCAACAATATAACATAAAACACATCTAATGATTCATAAAGCAAATGACTAGGGAATTTACATTGTCAAATGTTTTGTAGATAGGAAAACCTTGAAGTAATAAAACAAACATCCGCAAACTGTACCTCTAACTGTTTTAGTTTACACAAAGTGGCACTGACAGATGGATCATTAATTACTAAATCACAGTTACGGCTTTGACCAACAGTGAAAGGAGTGCCACGCATTTCCTTGTGAGGATACTGGAATTTACATAACACATAAAAGCAATGGGTTAATAAATTAGCACCCAAAACCATTGAAATGCCACGATAGATCTTAAGCATTATACATCGCTGAAAATAATAAATAAACATAAAATAAAACCCATAAACGTCAGCATTTTCATCCAATTCCTAACAACAGTTTGTAGGTGGTGATAAAAAATATATATTCTGGAGGAGTATAGGAAATAATTTCCATGGTAGGAAGAGAAAAGGCAACCCCCCTAGAGAAGGCAGTTTCTGCTTCCAATAAAATTCCTTTCTTAATTTCTTTTTCTTTTTCTTTTTCTTTTTTAATCCTTTTTAGATAAGCAACCTAGAGGACAGAAGATGATAAACCATAGAATATAACATGAACCATCTTCTTACTACACTCATTCGAAACCCCACAAACTGGTAGCATCTTATATTGAATATTGTGGCATTTTTGATGGAAATGCTAGTGAAAAAAGCAGCATGCTAGATATGTTAATTAGACACCATGAATAAAGCGAATCAAGGTAATCGAGTGCAGTTTACTCATTCAAACTCCAAAACTGCTGAACACTAGTTCCCAACTTTTTTTTTCCAACATCTAAGGGGGCTACTAAAAGAACAGACAACCTCCATGCCAAACAACTTTTTAGCTAGAACACAAATACCAGCACATCATTAGCCTTGTTTATAGGAGAGATAATACTACGAAACTGATTATTATGACTAACCTTATTATACAGAGTGATGAACTGGGAAGCAGATATACGCAAAGATACCCAGAGGTTCATTCACTCCGACTTGAAAATTTTCATCCCTAATTGACAATTAATTGAAAGTGCAGGCCCTCACTAGACAGCACTTGAAGCCTCAAAAGACAAGCTTCAACCAAAATTCCCACCAACTATCCAAACTGTCACATGTTCCAGACAAAAACAAAGTCTCACTTTTTATGCCTCAAAGCAAACAGGCATGACCTGCATGAAACGTCACGCGCAATCACGAAAAATTCCAACTTGCATTGAA
Source organism: Croton setiger (assembly GCA_948099555.1). Classification (NCBI taxonomy): domain Eukaryota; kingdom Viridiplantae; phylum Streptophyta; class Magnoliopsida; order Malpighiales; family Euphorbiaceae; genus Croton; species Croton setiger. The sequence goes on from CANUEY010135516.1 coordinate 8,294, forward strand.
GATTTTCCCTTTTTAATCTCACCGTGAATTATTTCAAGTTTTAACCATCATCAAGAAGCATTCTTAGTTCCTACCCTAAGGAATTTAAAAGATTTTAATGCTGCTGACTGCAAGCTTAAGCTGCACTAGCGAGAAATGCACTGCACTGAAGACTGAGGCATCCAAAAACTAGCAGAAAGATATATCTAAAATATCTAACATGTGAAAGCAATTCGCAGAAGACGTTTTAGGAAATTCAGGAAATAAAGAGAGACACACCTGAGAACACTGTGAAAGCAATTTGCCCCATGCAAGTTTCTCAAGTGGCTTGAGAGGTTTTGATGGAGCAGATTTTATTGGTGCGGATTTGACTGGTCGCTTCTTCACCCGGGTCAGTGAAACACCAACTGCCTTAGATATCTCAGCACTTTCGCCTAAAACAATTAGAAATCACACTAAATAACATAACACACACAGAGCAAGAACACTTGACCAAACAAACACTAACCTGGAGACAATAAGCCTTCAGCTTCAGGCTCAGGAGATCTTTCCACAGCATCAGCAGATACTGCCTCTGAAACGACAGTCAGATGTGGATCAGAAGATTGCAGCTCAGGGTCTCGGGATACAGAGATGGATTCTTTGACCGGAGATAGAGTTTCAACGGGTAGCTCAACCGTTGAGTCGTTCAGCGACGATGTAGGCTCCGCAGCAGCAACAGTTGAGGTAACAGAAGCCGCCGGCTAGGTTCAATCCACAAGTAAATATCAAATCAAATCGAGTAGTAAAACAAAAACCAAGAAAGGAGATAAAGAAGAGCGAAAATCAATCAAGAAACACAGATTCTGTTCGATTGTACCTTAGATCTTTTGGATGAGGAAGGAGGGGAAGCGGAGGAGAGAGGGCGCTTGGAGGAAGAGGAACTGCGCCTGGTTTCAACCATCGTTACGAAAGACTCTGCGCTGTGTCTTCTGATCCAAGAAGAAGGAGAGGAGGCTGATGTTTGTGAGACCAAACAGAGATTGAGAAGATGGAATGATTGTTTGGGATCAGCGAGGGGATTCTGAGGATGGAGCCAGCCAGGCGGTGGTCCGGTTTGTGGTGTTTGGTTGAAGAGGTTTGGAATTGGAAGTGCTTATATGAATTTGGATGCTAATATAATTTTTGTTCTTGTAATAACGTGCGTTATCTCCTCCTATAGTAGAGACTATCCATAAAAGCACAAATTTGGAGGAAACATTACTTAACAAAACGCCTCTATTAATTTATAAATTATAAATATACTTACAAATATTTATATATACAAAAATAATCTATTTCTTATAAATTTACAAAGTCACAAAATAAAAAAATAAAAAAACATAGATTTTTTATAAATAATGTCATTTTAAATAATTAAAAATATAACAATAAAAAAATGAAGGAGGACTACTCTCATGTAATATGTATAATAAAAAAATAATTTATTTTAACAACTAATTAGGAAGATTGATATATAGAATATAGAATTTTATAAGTCATGATTTTCTTTTAAATAAATAAACCACTAATGTAACGATTGGAGAGTAATCATTTGCTTTAAACATGTACGAAATTTCCGTATATTTTTTTTTGACAATAATCAAATTCAATACCTTTATACAAAACTTTCCTTTCTTATTTTAATGTTTACCTATTGTTTTTTAGTGATCGCCGAATTTTTAAAACTAAGATTTAAATTAAAAACAAACTTTTGTAAAAATTATTCGAATTTTCACATATTATCTAAAAAATTGTTTTACAAAATCCAAGCAAAACATATAAGAGATCTACTAGCAAAGACAGAGCTTGCATGTTTTTTTATTTTCTTTTCAATTTTTGATTTTATTTATAAATGTGATTTTTCTTTGTTTATTATGTTTTTTAATATAAATTTATTTTTACTTTATTAATGAGTGTTATCAGTATTTTCATAAAAGATTAAAATATATAAGTGGGTTTCAATTTTCTGAAGAAAAGTTTTCACATAAAAATCAATTTTAAGAAAAAATATACTTAGTAAAGTTGAATTATCATGTTTAGATTCAAAATAAAAATTTGCTAGTAAAACATAATAATAGTGTTTGGTTAAATTTTGTAAAAGTGAAAATGATAATAAATTGCGATAATATTTTTAACTATAATTAAGGATAATTAATTGTAATGATATTAAATTTATTTATTAATTTATTATATTTTTTATCACATGATTTCAATTTTCACATAGTTTCATAATATTAATATTTTTTAACATACATTAATATTTTTTAACATACATGTAACTTACTTATAAGGTTCGCGTGTTCGATAAATTAACTTTCTTTATAAAACAAATGATAATAAAATTCAATTTTCCAACTAAATTTTCCATAACATCCACCAATCAAACACCCTTTATTGTGTTTGCTATAAATGATTTTTAAAAATTAGAATTTTATTTTTCATAATTAATTTTAAATTTGAAAATTACCTGTAAATCCACTAGAAATGTTTAATATTAGCTAAAAAAAATATTAAGAAATAACATAGTGATTATATAGTATGAATTAATATAGTATTACTTTAAAAAATACAATTATGAAAGTGAATTGAAATGTATTTTTTAATAGAATATTGATTTGAATTATATTTTATTATAATATAAAATTAGTATGATAAATAAATAAATTAATAATCTCTTAAAATAGTATTACTTAAGAAAATACGATAAATATAAATTAAAATAGTTTTAATTGACAGAACATAATTTCTAAATAAATAAAAAATTAAAAAATCTATAATTATACCATTTAGAATAATAAAAAATAATATGTTTGTATGTATATAAAAAATAACAAGTAACCATAATTTGTAAATTTTCATTTAATTGAGTAATGTGAGTTTTTAAATACTCAAATACAAAGCATAATTTCCCACAAATGTTTAAAAATTATATCATCTATTGACATGAAATAGCGAAATTTGAATTTTCCATATTAATTAATTAGGTAATGGTTAATTGCAGGAATATATAGTTTATTTATTAATTATTACCAGAATATTGTAGAAATAATAAATATAAATATAAATTATATTTGATTAACAGAAAATTGTAAAATTTTTATATAAATGTAGTTTATTATAATAAAATAACTTTTGCTTTTATATAAATATGAAAAGGAGATATTGAATGGTAAAATAATAAAAATAATTGAACACATTTGCAAATTGCAATTGCAGATATAGACCGGTTTTAATCATACGCAGTCAGTGTAGCTGGGCGAATGCAGGCGCGCACGTGTGAGGATTGAGTTGGACAGTTGCTGCGCATTTGGCAGCTAAATTGGATGAATGTCGACATGATTTTAGCTTTATTTTATTTATTAGTTTTTAATTGTAAGCTAAAAAAGTTGCGGGGACGACAAGTGTGGGGTTTGGTTCAAACTAGGTGGCTTAGCAACTGGAAAACAGGTACCTCCTCGTATGAACATGTTCTCAATTTCTTATATTTCCGCATTCCTTCCTACATTACTTTATGTTTATATTATTTTAAATTATTGATTTTGTTTAGAGAAAATTAAGTAAATAATAGGTTTTTTATTTATTAGTTAAGCAAATGTAGAGGTTGCCACGGGCCGAGCCGGTTCCGGGCCTCGGCCTGCCAAGTCACAGTTCAAGAGAGGTGGAACTGGTCCGCCGAACCGCCGGTTCGGTAGCGGGCCGGCTAACCAGCGGTTTGGGGAGACGGAACCGGCGATTTGGAAGGCGGAACCGGTGGTTTGGGGAGGCGGATCCGGCAGTTCAAGTCCGGTTAACCGGTGGTTCAAGTCCGGTTTGCGGTTTCCCATGATTTCGGTTCAAAAATAACCAGCCTGTGGACTGGCCGGTTCAGGTTACGATTCCGGCGGTTACGTTTTTTCGATGGGTCGGGCCGGTTCAGGCGGACCGGCCGGGCCGAACTGACCCATAACCACGTCTAAGCAAATGGCAGAAATTTTGATAAATTAACTAAATAGCAGTTTAATATATATATTCTTTTTATTTTTTTTATTCAATCATATATTTATTTTTTTTAAAAAAATATTTAATACTTTTTTTTTAACCGGCTGCGGTTAAACAGTAACTTTAAAGGGAAATTATGTGTTATTCCCTTACCATTATCAAGAATTAATGAAATGATTGATTGATTTGCTTCGTCTTTTTGGAACCAACTTGGATTTAATGCGTTGGTGTAGATTTGTTAAACCTTTTATCCAAAGCCAATGAACCAAAATAATAATTTTCAGATATTTATTAATTTTATATTCCAACAACGATTTTTGAGTTATTGCCAACTAAATCAATAAATTGTGTGATATGACACATCATATTGTGTTGGTTGACCCAACCGCTTGCATTTGCATCCAACAAGAAGCTATATTAATCCTCTTTTTTTAAGGAAAGAACTGTACATTTTACGTATTCTAGTTTTAGAAATATAATAATTCATTTCAGTGAAAAATTAATTTTCAGGTGTTTACTGTTAAGAGAGAAAGTTTATTATGTTAGAATTAATTTTCTAAGAAATATATAAATAATAAATACATATGGCAGTTAAAATAAATAATTAATTATAGCTATGGTCTAAATTTGATTATTGATTATAGAAGTGTTAAATGGTATAAGAATTAAAGCGTAAAAACCCTTTATCCTTTCTATTTTGTTAAATAATCGAAATAAAAATTAATCTAACTTTTACAGATATAAATATCATCGTGGTTTTGGAGAGATCATAAAATGAAAAAAAAACGTTACATTCTTTAGTAGTGTTTCCGCAAAACTCTGATTAAGTATTCCTTTAAAGGTTACAAACCATTATTTTCGTCTTCAACATCAACATACAATAATGTCAGACACACAATTTATTTATTTTTATCCATAATTTAGCTTTATTGTTATTTCATGTTAAATCCTAACATGTTATACCCTTATTTACATTCATAATAAGGAATAACTATATACTAGAACGAAGTCATTAACTGAGCAAACTGAATTGAAGTAACCAGTCAATCAGAATATAAAGTTTTTTTTTAATTATTTGTTATTTGTCAAACCGTGCACATTTCTCTTGCTGGATTACACCAACTCAACTCGGTTTGCTGAGTTGGTGACTCCGTTTCAATACGTTATTAGCACATAATAAGAGACAAATTATATTTTTTAGATAAAAATAATTAGATTCAAATTATTGAAGTCACTAAAAGTGCAACTTTTTCAATGTTTGAGAGTTAGTAATGAGAGTAAGTAATCAAATTTCCATAAAGTACGAAAATTAGTAAACTCGATTTTTTTCTAAATAGAAAATAAATTTCTCTCTCAAATTTAATAAGTATTATTCTTTAACTATAATTCATATTTTATTCTTATATTTATTCTTAAAAATATTTATAATATGAATATTTAGGATAGTTTACTATCATGTTTTATTAAATAATTTAAATTTTTGACGTTTCCATATTTTTTAAATAATAACTTACTGATAACTCAATCTTTCAGTAAATAAATCATTTGAAAAAAAACAATATCCTAATTATAATTGTATGAGATATTTATTATATTTTAATAAATAGATTCAATATTTCAAAAGTTCATAAAATAAATTAAATGATATTTATTCATATTTTCTAAAAAAATTACTTCTTTACAATTTTTTCCAAAATTTATTATTGCTTTGGAAAAGAGAAAAAAAAACATAATTGTTTAATAAAAATGCGTTTAATATCAACTTTTGAATAGATATTTTGGAAGAGGCGAGTGAATGCCATTTTTTGGCTTTTCCACTATTAAACATATGAATTATCTGTGACACCCCTGACCAAAAGCATACGTCATTTTGACGTCATTTCACGCATTTCATGCATTTTTATTTAAATGCATCAGAGTATGACATATGCTATATGATATTTACATGAAATAATTTAATTGAGAAACGATTATAAATAAGTTAAAAATGATAAACAAGAGTGGTTTTGAGTTCGTTTATCGTCGAAAGACATAAACGGAGCCAATTAGGGTTTTTGGCTCGCGCGATCGAAAAA
>CANUEY010135589.1:0-10956 GCA_948099555.1 Croton setiger
ATATGGCATGTAAGTAAATAAGAATAATTTTATGTGTTTGATATGTGGTATATGTATGTTATATGTTGAGTTATTATATGATGATAAGGTTAAACACGATAATTAAAATGGCAACATATGATAAAAAAAAAAAAAAAAAAATATATGACATGTTTTATAACGTAAGGTATAAGAGAGGACGCTACACGAATGCTCTCTGGACCCCCTCCCCTTTTGATTGTTACTTTTTCTGGTCTTTATCCTTCGCCTCGACGCGTCTGGATTCTCTTTTTCCCTTGTTCTTCGATGATTTCTCCACGTATCCATTCTGTTACTTTGGAGGTAATTTTCTGTTGTCGACTCCACCTTGCCTTCACTGCGCTCAACTTCAACCTCCACTGTCTTCTTCATCTTCATCTCTGTCTCTCGTTTCCAGTTTCAGTTCTGAGCTTTTCTGTTTTACTTCGAAAGAGTTTTCTGTTTCACTTCAACTCTTTTTGTCTTCGATTTCTTTCGACTTTCATCAGATTGATTTTTTTTTTGTTTTAAGTTAAATCAAAATGAAGTCGTATAGGCGTGTTTTGATTCAACGGTTTTTTAAATTAAATCAGTTTAATTCTGAACCGAACCAGTTTGGTTCGATTCAGAATTAAACCTTTTTTTTATCCCTTATTTTCATTTTTCCAACTTTTGACCCCTAAACTTTCATTTCTATTTTAATTATATCCTTCCTTCCCTATTCTAGTTTTCAATTCTTCCCATTTCTTTTCCTTTTCTTCAATTAAACCTTTTTTTTTTCAATTTTATTCATTTTTTCTTTTTTTTCTCTTTTTTTTTAAATATATTTTTCTTTTCTCATTTTTTTTAAAATAAAAAGAAACTAAAACTAAAAATGAGATAAATATATTTTTTTAATTTGAATATTTTTCTTTTAAATTTTGGGGTTAAAAATTGAGCATCAACAGTTGTCCATAACTGGCCCATGATCTATGGCTAACTTGACTTGAACAGATTCATTTTTATCCTAGTAGTCGACTAACGGGCTCAGATTAGTTGTTTGTTGATAAGAGACAGGCATTTTAGCCACTCAAGGTCTCTCATATTCTAGTTGTTTTTCCATGCATTTTTGGTATCTTCATTTGAAATGCTTTTGGGAAGAACCAGCTGGGACGAGTAGATCTTAACATGAAGTCAAGTTATTTCCTTGAAGTAGAGCAACCAGAGAAACAGTAAGAGTATATCATTTTCTTCTTTGTGCCTTGCTACGTAACTTCCCGAACAGGAAGGATTTTCCAAAATCAAGAAGGGTTCCCGTAACAAAGTGGGAAGATGATCATCGAGAAGGGATGACAGTTTCCTCTACCTGAATGGTTCTTGATATTATCAATTGAGCTATTAGCGAGGTCAGATGTTTCGACTTATGGTAAGAAAACTATGCAGAATGAACATATAGTACGACAAGAATATATTACAGGTTGAATAAACGTTTGCTTCCTAGAAGGGCACTCGAAATGAAAAGACTAGTAGTTATTATTCTTCTTGAAAGATCACATACTATTCCACGGAAAGCAATTAAAAGAAGAGTTTTAGAAACTAGAAATGATTCTTGATGGTTCCAAGCTGGTGAGGGGCCCGATAAGGTAAGGGTAAAGCTTTTCGTGAATGATACAACGGCTTGGGATTTTGCTCATTTAAAATTTCAATTGTGATTTTTTGCATAAAGATGGTCCCTGTTTAGGGTTTTATCAGTTTGTGAAAGTTGGAATATGATTACTCTACCCTCATGTAGCCTATCTAGGATAATAGTCTTGGATAGTATTACTATTGTATGTAAAGAAGTTGTTTAACAAATGAAAAGAGTGTTGTAACAGGTTGAAAGAGTTGCTTTTGGAGTCAAATCTTTAGGTTTGTTTGACTTTCGTTGTAACATCCCAACCCCCAAGTCATGTAGAACCATGCATTTCATGTAAAGTGAGTTAGTCTCAGAACCAGAGTCAGTTTGAGATGAGTTAGTTGTAGAAGGGGTTATATTAAAATAGTTAAAATAAGTAAAATGGTTAATTAGTAATAATGGTAGCTCCACTCTTTTTCCTATTCAAAGATCAGCTTAGTAGAGAAGTTTAGTTGAGATATATGGGACAATATTGAATGATAAAATAAGTATATGGATGGATTAAGTGATAGAAATTTGTTGGAGAGTTTAGTAAGAATAGGGATAGAAGTTTGAGGGTTAAAGACGTAATAAAAAGGGAGATATTTTTTGTAGAAGGATTCTAAAAGGGGCATTATGGTTAACTAATAATTTAAAAACCTTCTTCTTTCTCCTTCATTCTCCTTCTTCTTCAATTTCCTCAAACACCATCTCCAAGCTTCTTCCTCATCATTTATCCAAGATCACCCATAAGGCTTACTCATTTTAAGTTTCTAATTTATATTCTAGCATCAATCTCACCAAGATATACATGGTTAGTAAGTGTGAATAATCAAGAAAAAGAGAAAGAGGGAATATGGTAGATCAAGCTTTGGCTTCGAGAATAGGAGCTAGAAAGAGAAGATATAGCATATGGGAAGCCTAATAATCAAGGTTTGATACTTTAACCTCTTAAGATTTCTATTCTTGTTTAAGTGCGTTTGTTGAATATATGTATAAATGATGATTTGATGTATGGATATGTTTTTACATGGTTAAATAATGATATAGGATAAATAAAAAATGAATATATATGATTATATGTATGAATAGAAGTGTTTGATGAAACTATATGCATTTTGGTGATATATGCTTGAGATATACTGGTTATTGATGTTAACATAGGGTATTAAGTATATTGAAAATGTTGAAAAAGTTAAAGGTATTGTTAAATGAAACCCTCAAATTTTTAACCCTACCTTTAATTTGAATTTTGACAACCTAAATGACATAATTTGACACCATGATAGAGACTTAATTGTAGCCCTATTTGTTATCTAAACATAGGCTTTTGAATCGCATAATTTAGACTTACAGATCAATAGTTACAGCCAAAACGGTGAACATTGTGTAGTCTAGAATTCAGATGTAGCGCATGAGGCACATACGTAGCATGTGCTACACTTGCAAAAATGATTCAGAATAGTCGAAAGTTGGTATAGCGAGAGCTACATCATAGGTAGCACACGTTACCTCTAGAAAATGAATTCAGAAGGTAAAATACACTTTTAAATATGTAACTAATTGACCAACCAATTAGCAACGGGTAATACTATGCATATAATATGGAAGAATTGTATATATGCATGAGTATATGTGACACCCCAAACCCAACCTACGTTATTTTCGACGTCATTTCATGCATAACACGCATTTTCATTTAATATGCATTATATTTAATTGGATAATTGATTTAATTATGAAATATATGATTTGAATATGTTAAGGAATAAAATAAAATATGAAATATGTTTTAAGCTCGTTTACAGTCGGAAGACACAACGAAGCCCGACTAGGGTTTTGGCATGCACGACCGATAAAACGTCAGAAACACGAAAAATTTAAAGTAAATGAATTTGATGTTTTATGATTTGATTATTTATATGATAAAAAGAGTTTTGGAACACTAAAACTACGACGACGTCGTATGGTTTCAGTTCTGCAAATATCATCGAGGTTACGGAGTCGGTTTTGGTCGTCGACCGAACCGCAATTTTTTTGTTCTAATTTTGACAAAATTAAACATAAGCTTTTGGTATTATTTTGACATTAAAAAAAATTAAAATCTGGAATTGGAAGTGGATTTGGGCTGAACTGAAAGAAACAAGAAGAGGGAAAAAGGGTAATTTAGGGCTAAGTAAGATAAGTGATCATTTTTGCATAAAACCAAGCAGGAGTTGGAAAAATAAATAGGTGGCTTTGTTCCATGGGTGATTAGGTATCTAGAGAGAGGATTGAAGAGGTGGAAGAGGTGTGTAAGGTTGTGTTTTCATGCAAAAAATAGAAAGAAAGAGAAAGAAAATAAAAGAGAGAAAAAGGGAAGATAGCTTCGATTTAATAGCTTTAATATGTTCCTAAGGCATGTAGGAGAAGGTTAGAAGTGATAGGAAGGGAAGAGAGTGACTGGAAATGGAAGGAGAAGGAAAACACAGCAGAGAGAGAAACTATTTCTGGGTTCAAGAGCAGTAGTCGAGAAGGAACTTTGAGAGAGAATATCTTAGAATCTAGTATGCATGGGGAAATTCCAGCCTGAGGGAGATAGAGGGGATGTAGAGGAAGAGTTTGGTGGTTGTAGTTCGCCAAAAAGCCGCCGGAGGTGGACGAATGAACTGTTGGAAGTTGGTTCGAGGGACTAGAAATCGGGCAGAAACAGAAGCAGTTCAGATTAGAAGAAGATCAAAACGGCAGAGGTATCTGCATTTTGATTAAAGATAATGGCATATTCACACTTATACTAATCCTCATTGAGAATCGATACTCGGTATTACCTTATGGAGCTTCACTCAACTAAATTAATAATTATATGGAATCTAAATGGATAATAAAATGTAAATGATATATGGAAAATGTGCATTGGCCTAAATAGTTATGTATTTGTACTATATCAGTTTCCGGCAGTCAATGTATTGTTAAAATTAAAGGAAATAAATGGATTGAATGAATGTACCTATGATTATTGCTTGTATGTGATGATTATTAGGATAATATGTAATATGGTTTAGTACATAAAATGCTATGTATATTAATGTTCAGTAGACATAGATGTGAAATTAATAAAACATTAATGAAATCTTAAAAAAGCCAAGTTAATCCACTTTGACTAATAGAAGTATAAATTATATCCCACCTTCAAAATGAAAGAATAAAACCATAGGATATACATAATACCTCATCTGGTCACCAAATGAAATAAACTAAATAGAAATAAAACTCAACAAATCCAAGATATGGCTCAAAGGCCTGTAATTGAATCATGAACCGGTATATAAGTGCATGTTGTATTGTGCTTAAGTGTTGCATTAATACTTTATGTGACACATGATGTAAAACCAAAACGCGGTCAAGGTAATTATGCATGTGCATACATGTGGGGCAGTTTTTATATAAAAAGGTTAAGGTATCCACTAAGCAAGTGCTTAGTTAATTTAATTTCCTAAATTTGTAGGTATCGAGAAGCAGATTTAACAGCTTATAGGGAGATGATCAGAGTAGTGCAGCCATATACAGATGAGCTTATTCAACATATGTACTAATAGTAACAAACAGCTATTAAAAATGTAAAAGGGAGTTTGTAATATATTAGAAAGAAAAAAATTATTTTGTGAATATTTTATCACATGTTGTGTAACTTGACTCCGGTTCGTGACATCTCGGCTTGATTTATTTATGGATTTTGGGTAAACTGCACTAAAATTGTCATATCAAAATATTTTAGAGATAACATAATTTATCGAGGAGTTACTCTATTTTTATATATGGATAATAGGCTTAATTAGCTTTGGACCTTTTTTATTGGGGTCGAGGGTCTAAAATATATTTTTATGTGTCATCAATAACTAATTCAATATAAAAAGATGAATAGTTTTACAAAGTAAATATAACTAATTAAAATTATAAAAAATAGGAAAATGACATAAGCTTTTAACTTTTACCATTATATCATGTCAACTTTCTTTCCTCGAACTTTTATATATATTATAAATATATTTAACATTTTATATATATTATAAATAAATTGAACATTTTAGTATGTTTTGAGCACATCAAAAGGATATTTTTGGGAGAAGAAAGTACACAGCAATTTCTAAAATATAATAGGTAATAGCATATTTTATAATATCTATTTTTTTTATTTCAAATTATTATTTTATATACTGAGTATATAAATTTTTAATTTATATACTATTTGTTTAAAAAATATAGTTTATATACTAATAAATATATAAATAACAATTTTATATACTACTATGTATATAAATATCAAATTTATAAAATATTAGTATACAAAATCATTATATAAATACTGGTAAGTATATATATATATATCAGTATATAAATATCAATTTTATATACTGATAATTAAATTTGTACATTTCTATCCATAAAAGGAAAATTTTCAAAAAAACTGAGTAACTATAGGGGCTAAAATGTAAAATTGCAATTGAAGAAGATTAGATGGAAATTTTCCATCTTCTTTGTCAAGTGAACAGAACTAGGGCATGAAACGCTACACCTATTTCAACCTTCCTTCGCCATCGCTGTCACCTGGCATGACCACCAAATGGAAATTTTGTAAGTCGCGCCACCACTGGTCACCCTTTTTCTTGTGCTGATCAATGATAAGCAGCCTAAAATCATGAGATTCAAATTGCAATAGAAAACTATATTCCACGCCGGTGAAAAGGAGAATTTCCAGCTAACGGTTCCTGTATCTCCAACCGTCTCCCACCGCCATCGCCACCTGCACCACCACCTCTTCCTTTCTCCTTTCTTGTTGCCGGGGCATAATCTGAGAAAGAGAAGAAAATCAGGGAAAGACAAACAAAATTATTTCTACAATATTTTTTATTTTTTTTAATTTGAAAATAAAGAAATAAATAAATAATAAAAAGGGTATAATACTGAATTCCCTAAAGAAAGTGTTATTTATTGACTTTAGCAAATGTCATGATAATTATGACACTAAAAATTGAAAAAATTGCTATATACTAATGTTCCCATTATTTTGTAATAAATTCAAGAGAAAATTATGATTATCTCTTTGATTATTTTCTCTCAATATTTTTTGGAATCAGTTATTTTATCTCTGTAGTTTACTTCTTTTGCACTAAAATCTCTTTTCATCTATTTTTTTTATGGTAACCGATTTTAAGTTCATTGACTAAATATAAAATATATCTTTTCTTCCTCCACTAGGGGATTGATATGGTAATTTGTCAGTCCACTCAAATTCCATTGCCGCCTCTTTTCCTTGTTGAGCTTTTAAATACCGGCCAATGGACGGAGACGATAAGGGTATAAATCGATTCCTTTTCTTCTAGGTACTCTATTTCTAGTCTCTGATCATCCAACCGACCACGTAATGTCTGTATATCAAGGAGAGAAGTTGCAGAAGTTTCTGTTGGTTTAAATTTCGAACAGACTCTTCCACTGGAATTAAAGACTGTCATTTCATGCTGAAATCCACTTTGTAGACTATTCTACAACCCTTGAATCATCTGATTAACTGCATCTTTAAATTTTTTTTCCCTCTTTGCTTTTGTAATGGGTTCAACAAAAAGTTGAATTAGATTTTTTACTTTGGTACTTGATTTGCATCACATTGGCTAAGGATTCAAGAAAATTGAAATCGAAGATATGAACTGACACTGAAAAAATAACTGAACTTTTTTCAAAGTAATTATTAAACACAAGTTGTATCTCAATTTTTGTAATTTGTTCACATCGCTAGAATATTTCTTGTATTTATGAAAAAAAAAAAAAAGAAAAGCAACAATAAGCTTTATAATTAGATGCCATTATTTGTGCTGGAAGAGTAATCCAGCATAGAAGGGAATGTCAGTGCTAGGCAACCATGTATCTCCCAAGGTCAAATTATAGACAGTAAAATTGAGAGCCTGAGAAACATTCATGACATTATAACCTGGCCACTGCACTCGCAAACTAGTATTAGCACCGCGCCCGTAATTATTAAACTCCCCATAATAAAGCCTATCTAGAGCAGCAGTCTCATTCCATGCAAGCCATCCATTGGGATGAATGAGATCACCAATGTACGACTCCATATAAACAGTTCTGGAGAATTCCTTCCAAGGCCTGCCCAGATAATTTACTGTAAAATTGGTGGCGAGGTCTGGTGCAGCTCGAATGGTGCAATTGTGAATAGAGATGCCAGTGTTTTGGTTAGGATCGGTTCGGCCTTGGGCTGTGATGGCGTTCTTCTGGTTAGGTAATGGGTTTCGAACATATATGTTGCAGCTCTGAAATACGGCAGCAGCATTGCCAAAGATAAAATCAACGGTTCCATGAATGTCACATTCTCGATAGAACTGTCTTAAGGAGTGAACATAGAGAGTATCTTGATACCCTTCAAAGCTACAGCGGTAAAAAGTGGAGAGATCAGCATTATTCCTTACAGCTACTGCTTGATGCTTGAGGGGTCCTGCTGTGTTTCGAAATGTCACGTCCACGGCAACAAATCGGTCCCCAGAAACCGCAAAGGAAGAAGAATTAAAGGTACTCCAACCATCTACGACACTGTGGTTGCCTGTGATGACGGTACGATTAATTCCATCGCCTATGAGCAATATATTCTTTTTGTATTTGGGGACCACCACGTACTCCTCATAATACCCTTCTCTTGCATATATTACAAAATACCCATCCTCTGGTTTTGAATCGTTGGGAGCTATGGCTATGGCTTCTGCAATGGTAGTGAAGTTGTCGCCCCCGTTCGGGCTGACGATTACTGTGTCATTTATCAGAATCCCATCATTAGACCCGGCGTCCCCGAGTATCCGACCATTTCTCCTTTCTGTTTTATGCAAAGCCTGCGTTTTCAGGTTGACTTTTCCAATTAATTTTCTTTTTTAACAGTAACATCAGCCATGTGAGCTATCATGGATTTATGAAAAAATACGGCTCTGATGGTGCCCCATAATTATTTATAAAATTTTTATTTATTTAGTAAACAATTATTCAACTCACACATCAAATAAAATATATTTTACCGGATTTAAATTATGTCCTATATATTTCAAATTTTATAATTAATTTCACATCGCAAGTTAATTAATAACAAACAGTCTGGTTTCACATAAAATTTAATAAATCAATTTAGTCGTATAATTTGAGAATACACGGTCAATTATCTAATATACATTCAATTAACATTTCCATATTAAAACAAATATTTTATTATTTTTTTCTTCACCAAGTATTGAATAGGAGGAAACATTACCCTAAAAAATAAGAGTAAGACTTCACGTCCCTTTTCATTTTTATTTTTCGTTTTCAAATTATACTGTAGATTGTTTTTATTGAATTTCAATATCAATTTCAGTTAAAAAAATTAACTTTGTATTATAATTTTTTTTTTCAAATTTATAATAAAAGTTTAAATGATACAAATTTTGTGATACAATCTATGGTATAATCTTAAAAAAAAAAAAAATGCTCTCTCGAGATTGATGAGTCAAAACTCTAGAATTTCGTAAAAATAATGTCCAACTAACCTACATTTTAGTTTGTTTTATCTGTGTTCTTAGTTATGTACTTAATTTGTTTTTTTTTTATTTTAGGTGACTAGTGACAATCACTAATATTTGTTAAAAAAAAAAAAGAAAAATTAAGATTTTTTTATAATAATAAAAAAAACAGAAACACTATTACTTGTTAATTATCAAATAAAAGGATTTCACAAAATTTTATGATTTTTAGTATCTTCATTCATTTTTAAATTGATTATATACTTAGATTGTTGAGTTGAAATTAAGTAAAAGGAGGAGGTAGGAAATGAAATAAGAGTAAGCTAATACCTGCAGAAGAGATTGAAGCGAGCGGCGCTTGGAGGAAAGAAGAGGAGATTTGCTGCTGTGACTGTGTCTTTTGAGCTTTGTATGGAGCGCGTTGTTTACGAGTCCAAGAGCCACACTGTACACCTCACTCGCTTTGAACATCCCACTGTTATACACAAGAATGCTGCTCTTTGAATCCACCACACCATCCATGCACGTCTCCTGGTTCGTCACGATTCCACTCAGTAAACTCGTGACTCGCTCCACCACCTCCTCATCCAACTCCTCCGCCCTCTTCAGCTCCCTCGATATGCTTTCCAAATAATCCACATTCAGCCCACTCAACTCGTCGCAGTCCTTCAGAGCCGCAACCTCCTGGCGACTCATTTTGGAGCTGTACTTGCGGTGACTTAAATAGGAGTTTACGGCTTTCGATATTCTTCGTGTTTGTTTAAGGCACTGTTTGAGGGAGAACTTCCCGTAGCCATACGGATCTGATGGAGCGAAACGATAGGCTGACAGAATGGATCGGCACAGTTTTGGATAGGGAGTTGATTTGCAAGCAAGAGATGGTGATTGTGTCTGTGATTTTGATTGATCGGAGAGACACAGTAGTAGAAGAAGAGCAAAGAAGAAGAAGTTTGCCATTTTTGTTGGATTTATTGCGGTTGCATGTTGATTCCTCCGTTTTTTATAGCGCAAGGGAACAAATCTCACTTCAATAACAAACTAATTCTAACTCTTATATTATATTACAAATATTTTCTTATATTTAAGCGTCACTATTGTTCATTTTTTATTTCATAATATATTTTAATTTTCTTTATATTTTTTAAATCATGTAATTATATTTAACTTAAGAAATTAATTTTTTATTTCTTTCATTCAAAATTGTTACTCATTTAATTTTTTTTTTTTTAATTTCATCCAGTTTTCGGACACCTAATTATAGTGCGGAATACAATACGCTAACAATGTTGAAATTATATTAAATTCAAATTTATTTGATAATAACATTATAAGAGATTGGAGAGAGTGAAAATTTGAAAATAATTTTTTCCTTTAACCTTCTTTTGAATGTAGGATTGAGAGGATAAATAAAGTTATAATTCATCAATACCATTAAATAAAGTGTAAAAAAATTTAACTAAATTGCTAAAATGAAGTCCTCTATTTTGCTTAGGGCTGCAAACGAACCGTTCGCGAGCGGCTCGGTGTTCGCTCGATAAAAGCTCGGCTCGAGGCTCGGCTCGATAATAAACGAGCCGAGCTTGAGCCAAAAATTTAGGCTCGTTTAACAAACAAGCCGAGCTCGAGCCGAGCAGTTAGGCTCGCGAGCCAGCTCGCGAGCAGCTCATTTAAAGAAGCTCGCGAGTAGCTCGTTTAATTGGCTCGCGAGTAGCTCGTTTAATAAAGCTCGCGAGTAGCTCGTTTAATAGGCTCGCGAACAGCTCGTTTAAAAAGCTCGCGAGCTGCTCGTTAAATAAGCTC
>CANUEY010135592.1:0-25952 GCA_948099555.1 Croton setiger
ATATATATATATATATATATATATATATATATATATATATATATATATATATATATATATATATATATATATATATATATATATATATTTGTCCTTGTGGTAATTGAGTTTCTAGTATACTACAATAATATACTTAAAACAATAATTTTAATTTATATTAATCAATTTTGCAATGTATGAAGGTTAATAATATGTAAAATATCAGATGAAATAATTTGATGCAAATATTAACCAAAAATGAAGAGCTGAACTAAAATATTTTTGTTAACCGTATAATTTAGTTCGGCCTATGGTTTGTTAAAACTATCAACTGAAGCTGGTCAATTTGATCTCAATAATCAAATTGAACTGAGAACTGGAGTCCAGACTAGCCGAATATCATGCTATGTGAGTTAATTTAAAAATTAGAAAAGGAGAACTACTATTTAAGTTAGATTTAAGTTGTTATATGATAGGTTATTGGCTTATTTTCATCGAAGGTACCCTAACTTTGGTCGTTTTAATACAAAAATATTTTAATTTCAACTTGTAAAATAAAGATACTCTAACTTATAAAAGTATAATAAAAAGGTACTCCTAACCAGTTTTCAGGTCTATAACAGGTCATAAGAACTAAAATGTAATTTCATATGAATTACTTAAACTTTAAATAAAAGATGTATTTCTTATTTTGACCTTCTAATTTGATAATATTACTTTAGTAGTTTTAAGGCCTGGATTTTAACGGATAAAAATTGAGGGACTTAAGAAATTAATTTCTGAAACTAGCAGGATCTGTGAGCAGGTTTACCAAAAGTTTGAGGACATTAAAGAAAATTTCCAAATATTATACTACGGATGAAAAAAGATACTGGTAGCCATTTCTGCCGTCTAAGATTTACTTCTAAAATATATTTACATGTATTAATTATTTAATTGGGATGAGCAAACATCAAATGTCAAATCACTATAGAGTAGTTAATATTGTTTGATACCGCTAATTACATTTGTTTAATTGATTAGAAAAGTGATTTGAGCGTAAATAAGAAATAGATAAAGAGTAATGAGAGGCAACGGGGGTATTTATTATAAGGTTGTGTGGGCACAGGTTTATCTTAAGGGTGCGGTTGTGTGGATTGCCAGTGTCTCACGGCACAGCACACATGATTTGACTGTGATATCAAATAGGGTGTGTACTGTTCTCTTGAGAGTGACAGACATACCATCCGAATTTCTTACAAAATTGAAAAAGTAAAGAAAAGCCTACAGCTCTCGTTCCTCCGTTTGCTATCAAGTTTTCACCAATTTTTCAGTGAGATTTTCGCGCCAACCCGTATATCAATCAACTTATTTCGTTATTTTCTTCAATGTGATATATAGTTTATTCATATTATCGTTGTTTATTAACTGAAACTTGAGAATCCTATTAGTCATGCAATCCAAAAATTTATGTTACAATTTCTAATGATTTTTGATGACCTATATAGAAACGGAGGCCGGACTCCAATTGCGCTCAATGAAAATTTCAATTTGGTATAATGAGTTGCTCAGTTTGCTATTAAAAATAGAATTAAGTTTTTTTGTGAAAATTTTCATTTTGATCATTGGCTAGAGGTTGAAGATGATGTGTAAAATTTTATTTTGCTCCTTTATGATGGGCAAATGCCAATTTTTTTTTTCAATTTTGACCCAATTTTAAATTATGGAGCAATTATGACAAAGTTTACAATTTGGTGTATAATTGTTTCAAAGTTCAAAATACATGCACTTGTAAAAAGTTCATAATGCATGCATTAATTAGCCTAAATTTGGTGTCTAACTTTTATAAAAGGTTTAAATTTAGTGTCTCTTCTTTTTTTTTTTTTTTAAATCTAAAATAGTGTCAATTTGGTGTATTTTACTGACGTGGCTCACTGATTCCAGTAAATTTCAATTTGGTGCTTAACTTTTTATAAAATGTTCAATATGGTATTTACCATTTATAAAAGGTATCAATTTAGTGTCTCACTGTTTTTTTTCATATTCATTTTTAGCATTAAACAGACAAAATACATTTCCACCTTATATCTTTGGTGTAATAATATCTAACTTTATCCTGATGGGAGGCTCATTCACCTTATATCTTTGGGATCTTCAATGATTCTGTTACCTAAAAGAAATCATTGACCTTCACTAGCATTTATTTACCATTAACGACACTCTTACATCATTCCTCTGCATTCGATGTTCAAGATCTCCTCTTTCCCTAAAATCAAAATTGCAAATTCTAACAGAAGTTAAATTGAGAGAATTTGAACAGATACAACTTATTGTTTTAAAATACAAAAACATTGTTTTATTGAAAAACGGTTTCAAAAGGGGATTTCCAATTGAGTACCTTAGAAGGTACTCTATTGATAACATAGGTAGCTGTGAGTAGAAATGGTTTGGTAGGTTAGCTTGAGGTTGAGATTAAGTTACATTGAAAGCTACGTATAAAAATAACATTGGTTAGAGTTAATTTCTCATGCAATTGGACTGTACCAATGTGTGTAATTGACTTGGATGTGCCATATGGTAAGTGAATTGACCTATGTTTGGGTAATTTTATGAGGTTATCAATATAGACAATGTAGCAGTTATACGATGAGTTGCACCAGTGTCTATAGTCTAATTGTTCTTTTTAATAATTTTCATACTAAAATGAGAATAAGTAGGAGTAGTACCAGCAAAAACTACTGCATTTGCTATTAATCATTTTCCACATGCCCTGATTGTCTCTATCTTAAAACCATTGTCATTTGGAAAGATGGAATTCAGGATCCAAGTAAGAAAAATATTGTCAACTAAAATCCACTTCTTGTACCTTAGATGGCCTGGATTAGGCTTTGGTTCTTCTCCATTGATGAATCCAATTTTATTTCTAGCTGTCAAGACAATAAACATTAATCTGCTCGAAGATAAGTAGTTTCTTCCATATAATGAAATGTTCACCAATTTAGTTGTTGAATGATCTGCATTCACAAACCTGTAAACATTATATTCTTCTTTCTCCAAGTTGCCTTGTCTTGGCTGAGCTAGATCTGCCATTTTCTATTGCAGGTTTCGAAGATTTGATTGAGAGAAAGGATTTCAGTATCTAGATTGTATCTCTAATACCATGAACAAAAGCTAAATTGAGAGAATTTGATAGTATATTGATTAATTATTTTCTACAGTATGTATGATAGTGTTACTACAAGTATTGTATTAGTCTACACTCTAGTATAGCTAAA
Source organism: Croton setiger (assembly GCA_948099555.1). Lineage (NCBI taxonomy): Eukaryota > Viridiplantae > Streptophyta > Magnoliopsida > Malpighiales > Euphorbiaceae > Croton > Croton setiger. The sequence continues at coordinate 3,234 of CANUEY010135592.1, forward strand.
TACTACCTAGTTACAGGAATAACAAACATACCCATGTCAGCAATCTGCTTCTTGTAATCCGATTGGCTTATTAACTTAAATGACTAAAATAGGCCTCAGATGTTGTAAGTGTGCGAGCCTTTAGTAAGTGTAGCCCTAACTATTGTAACTTGGAGCGCCTCCTTCATTGACTCCTGTGTTCAAAATTAGAATTTTTAAGAATAGAATCTCAGTAATAATTTAATTATATTTACACTCCCTCTGCATTTGATGTTCAAGATCTTCCCTTTTCAAAAAATTAAAATTCAAATTAGGATTCTTAATAATAAAATCTCAGTAATAATTTAATAAATTTATTTTTTAAGAATAATTATTTACAGGTTCCTAAAGTTTTGCGAATATGCTCTGAAATTCTTCGATTTTGAAAATTTTACAAATAAGTCTATAAGATTTTGAAAATTTTACAAATAAGTCATTCCGTCCACAATAGACGTTAACTGATTGTTATCTTTACATAAAATGACAATATTATCATTTGTATCTCTTTTCATTTCAGGTCTTTAAATTTTATATTAATATACTATCATATCCTTTTTAATTTTTTATAATAATAATAATAATATTATTATTATACTATTATGTTCTTTTTAATTTTTTATGTGTATATTTAATTTTACATTAATATACTATCATTCTTCTAATAAGTTATTGACGTGATTCCGACTAATACATGGTCAAAACCATTCGATTTTATTGAGTAGCAATCGGAAAATTGATTTTCTCTCTCATTATAAATCTCGCGGAAAAATAGTTTTGCTAAATTTTACTTCAAAAAAAGAAACTATGGTGATGTATTTTTTTTTTTTTTTTTTAAAAAAAAAAAAAGCACTTATAATAGGAAGGGATTCGAACGGAAAGATTAATATTGAAGGATTGAAGAGGAAGCGAGGAAGGACAAAAGGTATATATGATTAAATCCAAGAGCAATAAATGGGTGGAGGTCACGGGAGTTTTAGCATTTAATGCTCAAAATCTGATTTCTTTAGTAACGGTCCCCCTAAATTCTACTAAGTTGGGCTGCATTTGTTCACGTGCAGTGCAACTATCCAATTCCACTATATCTCGCTTTTTTCAAAAACTCTACCTTCCTCCTCTTTCAGAGTTTCTCAATTCATAAAATCTTATGTTATTTTTGTCTTATTGTTTTTTCTTGTTCATTTTCCATATCTAATCCTTTTTAAACGAGTCATTTTCATGCTATTAACTGTGTTTGATTTCCTCTTATCAAAGCTGGTTTTTCTCTTTTTACAAGGCTTTATTTATTTTATTTGTTAAGAAGAATTTTAAAAAGTGATACAAAGTTAGTTTGGGATGCGAACTTTAAATTTGAATATTATCTTGTGAAAAATTCAAGCATCAAATGACCAAATACTGCAAAAAAAAAAAACCAAATAGTCAAATATATCAATTGAAAAATGTTACAAGTTCAAATTTAGTTGTCTCAATTTATGTAATTATTTTTAATTAATAGGATATTTTATATTTCTCTACAAGAGGTGACTAAAAAGTTCAAAGTGCTAACAAAAAAACTACACAAAAGTTTACAATATGAAAATATTAAATCCATTGATTAATTTATGGGAAAATTATACTTCATCACTGCATTTTTATTTGATCTACATTTTTATCCCTGTATTTTTTGAAATAAACTGTTTTGTTCCTATATATTAGAAAAATATACTATTTTATCCTTTTTCATAAAAAACAGTTACGAAATTGGATTGCAAGATTTTCCAATTTAGTAGTTAAGTGATGAGTGGTACCATTGTCCATCAACCAAGGAGCGGACTCTTGAGTATTATTGGTTGCCATGTTTTCCAAAGGTCTAATTGTAATTCTGCCTTGATTATCAGCTCTTGGTGAAGGACACACTTGAGCCATGTGACCACTACCATTGCAATTATGACATATGTGAGGAGAGGCAACATATGGCATTTGAACTCAAGGCTAATTGAAGTTGAGTATTGCCCTGAATATTGACCAGAATAGTTACCATGACCTGGAGAGTAATTTCCAGAAAAATTCCCTTGATCTTGTCCTTGTCCACCACGTCTAGAACTAGACTGTGCTTGGGAAAATTGAGCAGTGGGAACAATAACAACCCATGTTTCTTCACTTTTGAGTCGATGTTCTTCCGTCAAGAGGATCCCATGAAGATCATCAAAGGAAAAATTAGTAACACACTGATTTAGGAGTCACAAAAATATTGCATAACTGGGTCCAAGTCCATTCAAGACAAATTCAATTAGTTGGTCTTCCGAAACAAGATTTCCCAACGCTGTAAATTTATCAGTAAAAGACTTGGCAGTAGAAACATAAGTTTTATTGTTTGATTGTCTCATTAGCGAGTGTAATTGTGCCCTAAGTTCACGTATCTGAGAATGAGAACGTGAGGCATATATCGACGGTAATTTCATCCAGGCCATTCGAGCAGTTGCTGAACCAACAATCTGTTGAATAAATGTTAAATGCTTTCTTTAGTGAGTTTTAAACTTAGAAATTAATAAGAAAATAAATGGTCAAGAGTTTTTTTTTTTTTTGTAAATGAAAGACCTATAGGTTATACATCTTTAATTAGCTTTTATTTCTTTATGTTTGTATAATGCCTGTATAAAGGCACTTTTGTTTTCGTCTGAATAATGACTCAAATTAATATAGAAAAGTTAAATATTCTTGTGGTTTCAATTTGAGTTGTCAAATTGGTATTAGAGCAAATGGCAAATGTGATGGGTCAAATGTCGCTACCACGACTAACAAAGGAAAATTTGAGAATTGGAGCATTCAAATGAAAGCTCTTCTTGGATCTCAAGATTCGTAGGAGGTGGTCAAAGAAGGTTTCGAAGAACCTGAAAATACCACGGGATATTTGGCGACTCAAAACAAAGCATTGAAAGAGACGCAATCAAAGGATAAAGTGGCACTATACATGTTGTTCCGAGCCGTTGATGAGTCAGGCTTTGAAAATATTGCCAGTGAAATTCTTCAAAAGAAGCATGGGACATTTTAGAAAAAGTGTTTAAAGGAGTCGACCGAGTCAAGCAAGTGCGTCTCCAAACTCCTCGTGGTGAATTTGAGAGCATGAAGATGAAGGATTCAGAAGTTGTATCCGACTATATCACGCGTGTACAAGCCGTGGTAAACCAACTCATTCGTAATGGTGAAGCGATAACAGATGCAAGAGTTGTGGAGAAGATTTTGAGATCTTTAACTGATAATTTTGATAATGTTATGTGTGCGATAGAAGAGTCAAAGGCGATAATTAAAGACGAAAAGGTACTCTATTCTCAAAATTTCTGAGGTAGAGGGTATGGTCGTGGAAGCCATGGAAAAGGTCACAACAGTCATGAAGGGTACTATAAAAAGAAGGAACAATCGAGTCAACCAAACTGGCTAGGAAGAGGACGCGGTCGAGGAAGAGGTGGCCGGTCAAACTATTCCAATATCGAGTGCTACAAATGTCATAATTATGATCACTACGCAAAGGATTGCTACTCCGACAAATGTTATAGTTGCGGTAAAGTGGGGCATCTTGCAAAATATTGTCGAGCCGATAAAAAGGTGGAAGAAACAATTAACTTGGCCTTAGAAGATAAAGAGAATGAAGGTATTCTATTGATGGCTCAAAATGAAGACAATATTGACAATGACACACTGTGGTATCTCGACTCGGGGGAAAGCAATCATATGTGTGGTCACGAGTACTTATTCAAAAAGATGCAAAAGATTGAAAATGATCATGTGTCGTTTGGAGATGCATCAAAGGTAGAGGTCAAAGGCCAAGGTACAGTTTGTTACTTACAAAAGGATGGCTTGATAGGGTTGATCCAATATGTCTATTACGTACCCAATCTCAAGACCAACATTTTAAGTTTGGGGCAACTCGCGGAGAAAGGTTACTCGATACTTATTAAAGATCGGGTACTACACTTGAAGGATAAGCAAGGCCGTTTGGTTGCTCAAGTTGAGATAGGAAGAAATCGGATGTACAAATTGAATTTGAGATGCGTGCGAGAAAAATATGTACAAGTCAATGTAGAAGACAAGGCGTCGCTATGACATCTCCATTTTGGTCATCTACATCATTGGGGTCTAAAAAAATTAGCAAAGAAGAATATGGTGCACGGATTGCCAGACATGGACTATGAGGGCAAATTTTGTGAAGAATGTGTGCTTGGCAAGCAAGCGAGAACCTCGTTTCAAAAGAAGGAAGATTATCGAACTAAACATATTCTTAAAATGATTCATACCGACATATATGGACCAATCACGCCTGAATCTCTCAGTGGTAAAAGGTACTTTATATCTTTTATCGATGATTTCTCACGAAAAACTTGGGTTTATTTTTTGAAAGAAAAATCCGAGACATTCGAGGTGTTCAAAAAGTTCAAAGCAATTGTGGAGAAGGCAACAGGTAAATACATCAAAGCCATACGATCTAATAGAGGTGGCGAGTATACTTCGACAGTTTTCATGGAGTATTACGAGGAGCAAGGCATAAGGAGATTTCTAACTGCACCATACTCTCCTCAAAAAAACGGTGTGGTCGTGAGGAAGAATCAGACTATTCTCGACATGGTTCAATCAATGCTCAAGAGCAAGAATATGCCAAGAGAATTTTGGGCAGAAGCCATTCAATGTGTTGTCTATATACAAAATCGATGTCCACATGTGAAATTAAATGATCAAACACCATAAGAGGCATGGAGCGGACAAAAGCCGACAGTTTGAAACGCATGATCAATAGACCATCATTGTTCATTGTTGATGGAGGGGGAATACTATGGTCAAGGTGATGCTTGAGCTTATAACCGCTCACCATGGGCAGAAATTGTGTTTTCCATAATAAAAATTGCAAGAATTACGTCTGATTGTGATTTGGTGATTGAGATTAGGTGTGCTAGTTTCGGTTGAAGCAACTACTACCAAGGTGGTATTGGGGTTGGACAGTAAAGCTGGATCAGTCATGGTGTAGAAAGAGAAAAAAACTTAGGGTTTTAAAACCACTAAGAGTTGGGCTACGAGGATTTGAAAACTTAGGGTTTTGGATTCTATTTCGTTGTAATCGGAAAAATTAAATTCTATTGCTAGTACGAGGGTTGTTTTGTAGCTATGTCTTGTGTAACCTAATGAGATGAAATAATTAGATGAAATTCGCTAGTTTAGTGGATATAACTTGTCAATAATAAGAAATTATTAAGTCATCTTAAAAACAAAAATCATTTATAAGAATTTCATATTGAGATTTCTTTTATTGTGTTATTTAGTTTGAATTATTTTCTAACAAATCACAAACCCTTATTTTTTTTATTATAGCACTGTAGAAATAAATTTCAACAATTTCTGTGTTGATCACTGTTTATAAATTTAGAATGGTTTTTAATTTTTATTGGAATCAACACTCATCATTGAGTATTAGAAGTTTAAAAAAGGCCTCAATCTTAAAGGATAGAAATGAAGATTTTATATGAAATATTCGGTCGTTTTGCCCAATAGAGGAACTAGTGATTAGCCGCTTATAGACAAAATTCTGAACGTAGTTTATATATGAGTTTTTGGTTTTGACTATAAATAACCTCACTTTATTAAAAATGGAGCTCTAGCCATAAAATAAGCCTATTTTTTGGTTCAAACCCACCACTTGATACTGTTGAGAATGAAAAATTTGGTAACCATAATCAAAATCGGACAGTGACAATTTGGTTCTAGTCTGTGACAATATCGAAACTAGAGATTCTAACAAAGGAAAGGATGAATGAAGTTTTAATGGAAATAAGAAGAAAAGGCATCATCCTTTAGTTGCCTGAATTGTGAGAATGGTTATGTGAAACAAAATATACAAATAAAGTTGAGGAGTATGGAGGGAAATGATGCTGTAACTTAATCTCCCTGGCCTCCAATTCTATAATCAATAATGTCTTAAGAAAAGAGCTAATAACTTACTTAAAAATTCATTAAATGAGTTAGAAGAAAGTAGGATGAGATAACAAAAATAAGGAAACGTAAATGCATGTGAATGATTGTGACTTAACTATGTTCTGCCACAACCACAACCATCCCATACACCTCTACTTTCTATTTCAATTTCATCCTATTCTCATTTCACTTTCAATCGTCTTTAACTTAAATAATTAGAGTGATTATCAAATATTTTAAAAAAAAAAAAATTAGAAATTTTACTTGTACGGATGAAATTTTCATTTGTGGAAAAAATATGAATTGTATTTACATCAATTGAGACTTCCATTGTTCCACTTACTGGTGATTTAGTATAAACGTCAACGGCAACAAAGTACTCACAGAATTACATAAGAATAATCAATTAACATTCACCAAAACCATAATCTACAAAGAATGATTAATAGTATTCATTTGAGTAATCTACAAAAGGCCTTGCTAACAATAAAGAATAACATGACTAAAAAAGTTAATTTGTCCATATAAATTCAACAACAAACTTGAAATGTTAGTCTATATATAAAAAAAATAAAATAAACATGGAAAAATAAATTAAGATCAGATAATTTTATAAAATAAAACTCATATTTATCTATAACATATAAAAGCCGTAACATTATATCATCAAAACACTTCTCTAAAATCTTAGGTTTTGAAATTAAATATGTCTTAAACATAAAAAATAATTACATAAAATTATAATACTATAATGGTAATGTAATTACAACCGCATAATTATTTCTTATGTTAAAGACATAAGCATTACTCATTAATTGAATTCTATTATAAAATGGTAATGTAATTATTAGTATTATAATTTTTTTTTAAAAAATAGAATTATAAGCACATAAGGATAATTAGATATTTTAAAATTAATACGATTAGAATAGTATTTTAATTATTAATTAATATAATTAAAATAGATATTATTTTAAGCTTTCTTTTCCTATCTGCTTCCTTTGATGCGAATCCTAATACTTTGGAACGTTGCAAATTTTAAATCATTGGTCAAAAAGAGTAAATTTCATATGTGTATGGAATAGGGGATTAAGTTGGTAATTGTCGTTTTCTTATAAAATTTAATTTTTTTTTAATTTTTAAATAAAAATAAAATTTACTTCATAATTTTTCACAATATTATGCATTTTTTATTTTTAAAATTTCATCTTAGTATGCATTTAATTTGTGAAAATTTTAAAGAATGATTTTAATTTATTGAAATATTTAAAAAACTCCATATATCTATTGTCTCTATTTTATGTTACATAAATGTAAATAACAATGAATTTTAAAAATATTTACTATCTCTACTTTAGTTTTTGATTTCTGCAGGCATGAAGAGATTTGTATATTGTCACTACCTGTATAGATTTTTCATGATTTGTGAATTTTGAAGTATAAATTTTCATATACTTATAAATATTATCACGGGTTGTTTTTTACTTATGAGTTATATTTAGATTGGAATGAATGATAGATAAGAAAAGAGATAGCTAAATGGAGTAAAAAAGAAAATTATATTATAGGATTAATAAATCGTAAAAGTAATAAACATTAAGATTAACAATTCTTAAAATTTATATTATTTTGTTATGTAAATTGGTTTTATTAAAGTATTCGAATTTAGGATTAATAAATATTATTTAATAAAAATTTTGATAGTATAGTATTCTGTTACATATTTTATCTATATATATAACTTCTAAATTTAGGGTTGTGTCAGTCATTCTCGAATTTGAAAATCAATTTAAGATAATAAAATATTTGTGTTAGTGTAGATTTTTATTACATATTTTACATATACATATATATTCTACATTTAGAGTTGTGTTACTTTAAATCTCTCTAATATAAAGTTTTAAAAAATAAAATATGGCACAACCAATCATAAGAACAAAAGCAGCATAGGATATGGGTGACAATACCAAGATTGACAACTGCAAGTAGAAAAGAGAGAGAGACGTTTTTAGTTTAGGTTTTAAACTTTGGGATTGGAGATGAGAAGTAGCAATAGCAGGCCGGCTAGACATTTTTTTTTTTTACCATTTATATTATTTTGGATATAATTCAATAATATTTTGATTCATGGCTCGGTCAATCATTTTAATTTTCTCATCAGTTTTTCAATTAGTAGACTACTTACAATTTTATTAAATAAATTTATAATTATTTATAAATATTAGAGCAGAACGAAAGTGGCGACCCAAGTGAAAAAATGAAGAAGGAAGCAGTACAGAAGGTGGCAAATAAAGAAACAGTTTCGAAGTGCGTTTTAGTTTTCTTCTTTCTTTCTTCGAGTTCCCTTCGAAACTGTTTCTTTATTTGCCAATTTCAATCAAATGTGCAATGTATAAGATATGATAATGGCCAAGAGTTCAAGATGACTACATTCTATGCAAGTAAGGGGATCCAGCACCTGACTTCATGCCCAAAGACACTTGAGCAAAATTCTGTCGTTGAAAGGAAGCATCAACATTTGCTTAATGTTGCTAGAGGACTCCTACATCAATCTGGCTTACCAAAGGATTTTTGGCACTTTGCAATTAGACATGCAGCCTTCATCATCAACAGGCTTCCATCACCAGTTATTAACAACAAAACTCCTTTCCAAATGTTTCACAACATTCAGCCAGATTTCAGCAACATCAAGGTGTTTGGCTGCCTATGCTATGCATCAACACTACAAGCACACAGGAGCAAACTCAGTCCAAGGGCCAGGAAATGTGTTTTCCTTGGCTTCAAACCTGGAACAAAGGGATACATTGTGATGGATATTCATTCAAGGGAAGTTTTAGTTTCAAGAAATGTTATATTTTATGAAGGTTATTTTCCTTTTCTTCATAAAACAAGTGACTCATCAATCATCTCTTTACCTTGCAATGAAAACAGTTCCACATATTTTGAAGATGATGTAGTGCCTACTTCAATGGTTGAGCCCTTACAAAATGAACAAACAACACAACAAACCACACAAAGACAGACAAGATCCAGACATCCACCCTCTTACCTAAGTGACTATGTGTGCAGTATCAACTCACCAAATGCTCAAACACAAATTTCAACCAAACATCCATTATCAACTGTTCTTTCTCACAAATCCCTCTCACCTTCATACCAACATTTCATTTGTAAATTGAACAGATTACAAGAACCAAAGAATTTCAAAGAGGCAAGCAAATTTGATGAGTAGAACTATGGCACAAGAAATACAAGCTCTAGAAGCTAACAACACATGGGAATTAGTTGACTTACCCCCATCAAAATCTGCTATTGGCTGTAAGTGGGTTTACAAGATTAAACTCAAAGTAGATGGCACCATTGAAAGACACAAGGCTAGGTTGGTAGCCAAGGGATATACACAAGTTGAAGGACTTGACTACTTAGAGACTTTCTCTCTAGTAGCCAAGTTAACAACAATAAGAATGCTTTTGGCTCTTGCTTCCTGTCTCAAATGGTATCTCAAACAACTGGATGTCAACAATGCATTTTTACATGAAGAATTGTTTGAAGAAGTTTACATGTTTCCTCCCCCTGGTCTGGTTGTTCCAGAAGGAAAAGTATGCAAGCTACGAAAGAGTTTATATGGATTAAAGCAAGCTAGCAGGCAGTGGTTCTTCAAACTCACAGAATTTCTGACTTCAAATGGCTACTCTCAATCTCATGCTGACTACTCACTGTTTACTCATAAATAAGGAAGTTATTTTACAGTACTCTTGGTCTATGTAGATGATATTATTCTTTCTGGAAACAACATGCAGGAAATAATTAGAATCAAACGGTTGTTACATGAAAAGTTTAAGATCAAGGACTTAGGAGATCTTAAATATTTTCTTGGACTGGAGATAGCAAGAAGTAATAAAGGAATTTGCCTCAGCCAAAGGAAATATGTACTGGATATAATTCAAGAGACAGGTTTCTTAGGTGCCAAACCTTGTGCTACTCCAATCGACTATCACAACAAACTAAGCTCAGAAGGTGGTGTTCATTTAACTAATATCTCTGGTTACAGGCAGTTGATTGGAAAACTCTTATACTTAACAAACACCAGACCTGATATCTCATTCACAGTAAATAAACTTAGCCAATTTGTTTCTTCTCCCACATCATTACACCTTCAAGCAGTTCATAGACTGCTTAGGTACATTAAAGGTGCTTCTGCTCTTGGTTTGTTCTTTCCTGCCTCAACATCACCTATAATCAAAGCCTATTCTGATAGTGATTGGGCAGGCTGTATTGATTCAAGGAAGTCAATTACTGGCTATTCTGTTTATCTTGGAGAATCATTAATCTGCTGGCGTTCAAAGAAGCAAACTACTCTATCCATATCATCTGCTGAAGCTGAATATCGTGCATTGGCATCACTCACATCTGAATTGCAATGGATGTCTTACTTGTTAAAGGATTTTCAATTTCCACTTTCTCAACCAATTACAATGTATTGTGACAACCAATCAGCTCTTCATATTGCTGCAAACCCTACTTTCCATGAAAGAACCAAGCACATTGAATTAGATTGTCATGTCATCAGGGAACAAGTTCAACGTGGATTAATACATTTACTCTCTATCCAGACAGAATATCAACTAGCTGACATCTTCACCAAGGCTCTTATTGCGAAAGTTTTTCAACAATTCATTCTCAAGCTGGGACTCATCAATCCGATGGCTCCAGCTTGCGGGGGGTATTAGAGCAGAACGAAAGTGGCGACCCAAGTGAAGAAATGAAGAAGTAAGCAGTACAGAAGGTGGCAAATAAAGAAACAGTTTCGAAGGGAACTCGAAGAAAGAAAGAAGAAAACTAAAACGCACCATTTCATTTAACAAAGAAACAGTGCTGTTTTTATCTGAAGACAGAAGCAAGCATGGTGCAGAAACGACAGTGTTCCAATTGAGAGAAACACGTGGTTATCTCTCTTTTCTCATTCTCTTCCTTCCCACGCAATCCAACCACCTGTGCATGGGAGATTTGTTTCAGTCGGTTACAACAGAAAAGGTTTTTTGTTCATCACATTGCACGTGTTCAACGAAATCAAATTTAATCAAATTGTAATTTGTTTTAGAGTCCGGATAATATAAATATAGAACATGAGGACAATATGAAGCAATTCTTTTGTACTCTGTTTTACCCTGTTTTTGAGCTCATCTTGTTGTTCTTAGCATTCGTAGCATGTAAGCTTTCTTTTGTAAACTTTGATCAATTCTTTGATTTCTTCATTCAATATCAATGCAATTCTGTTTGATTTTCAAAATTTAATAATAAACATACCTAATTTACAGTATAAAACTACATTTAAAACTAAAATTAAAAATTTATGCTAACACAAAATAAGTATAAAAAGAAAATACATAATATTGTATACAAATATATAGTATTTATAAAATATATGAAATGCGTGTAACGAACACTTTGCGTTTAAGTTACCAAAAATCAATAATTAAATAAATAATTTTTTTTAAAAAAAAAGTTTTACTTTTATACTTTTTTAATCTTTATTGAATTTTTTTAAAAAAAAAAAATTAAAAACTGAAGTAGTTGATAAGAAAATAGAAGAAGATTAGAATCTTAGCTCCGTCATTGCCAAATGTAGTCGACCAGCGAACAAAATGTACCGGTCGACGGTCTTTGCGCTAACCATTCATCTGGTACCTTTAGAATAGTCATCGGATCATCAGAAAAGTCAGCCAAAATTTTGAATAACTTTTTGCGACACAGCCATTTGGAAATTCAGAAATGGTGAATTCTCAACGTGATTCAAACCATTTCTGGCTTGTTTTCATTGAGAATCATATTGCATGTTGTTTTCTTCGTGTTTTTGACGAAAATCATAGAGTTACAGTGAATCGTCCTTTAGAGAAAATGAACAGGTTCAAAACAGATGAATAAAGAACGAACGCAACGATTGATTAAGGCGGTGGTTGTTCAGAGCTAGGGTCTCTTCAGAGGAATGAAATGAAGAATATGAACATTAAAAGTTAAATCTTAGTCTTTGAAATTTGTTAATTTTTTCATTAAGTCTTTTAAGTATAACATGATTAATGATATTAGATAAAAATTTATTATTTTCTACATATATTTTATTTTATTACTGTTAATACATCGGTAACCAAATTAGCTAATATCAATAATAAAAATATAAAATTAGTTAACTGAAAACTAATAAAGTTAAAAAAAAATTAACTGAAAACTAATAAAATTAAAAAAAAAATTAAGTAATATCGAACAACTGAAGCCTTAAAGATCAAATTGAAGAAGGGGTTGATAGATCCTAACCATTCCATTTTATGAGATCCGTGGCTAACCATAACACCTGCCATGAATTAGGCAATCAAAATAGTAATTAGACAAATAAACTTATTTTCATCATAAAAGTTTTACTATTTATCTGAGATCCCATAAACTGGTATAAAAACAATAATAATAATCCTCAAAATCAATAATTCATAAGATCTTTTTTAGATAACATTAAATATAAATAAACCAATTGGCAATAAATTTAATTAATTGGTAAATTGAACTATAGTGATCTGGTGCTAATATTTTTATCTTTTTTTAACAAAAGGTGCTAATAATTCTGTTCAAAGGGAAATTGATACATTCAAATTTTCAAGGAGCTGTACCCAATATATCATGACAAATAGAGAGAGGATTTTTATTTTTTATTTTTGAACAGAATAAAGAGAGGATTTTGAGGAGCATAAAACAAATTCAGGAGATTCCATTCAGGTTTTTCTGATGAATGATGGAATAATTGACACACTAACTAACAACTAGGTAGATTTTTATTTTGACTCTGCAAATCGGCATATCCATATCTGGTTTCCTGTACCTCAGACAAGACACTTGCGTACCGACCACTTTATTAGTTGTAAAGTTACTCTCAATAACCAAAACCCAAAAAGGGGCCTTGGAGTGGTTGAATATGTGAAGTTTCTTTAACATGGAATGCGGCTGCTTTTTAGCGTATAGCTATAATACTTATTTATAAATGGAAAAAAAAAGCTACTGTCATTTTAGTAGAACACAAGACTAATCTACAAGTAATACAAAAATTCCAGTGAATTGAATTTTTAGGATCTTTAATAAGTGTAAAATTAAAGCGTACAACTGAACCCCGTCCATCTATATGCACATTGTGCACATTTGTGCCCGCTACCTCTACTGCTAAACTATGCTATCATTGCTATGGTTAAAAAAAAAAAAAAAAAAAAATCAGTGTCAGATTGAGGCAAATTTGTTCCACAGCTTGGCCCAAAAAATGCCACCCTTGTCCCTTGAAGAAACATTTTAAGTTTCATCAAATTAAGTCTTCTTGTTGACATTGTTCCAAAGTGCCCATTTTTTTCCCTTGTTAGACTTATTGGCATTTGTCACCTACCACTCGGATGAATTTCAATGCACATTACACCCTTATGGCGAAAGCAAAGTTAGCTGTAAGTCGCTTTCTTTCAGTCTTCCATTTCTTCTTTCTCATTATTCCACTCCCTTACCTTTCCCTTAAACTGCCATTCAGCTCATAATACAACAATTGATACTACAAAAACACTGGGAAGGGCAAGCTCGCTTCAAAAAAATTGATTTTCCACCCACTATGGAAGCAGTGGATCATCTTAGCCCATTAAAAGTGATGATAATATTTCTCCCATCGTCTTCTCAGAGGTGTTGTTCTCACGATCCACCTCCATCCCAGACTCAAGTACAGCAGCATCCAAAGTAAGCTTCCTTTTTGCTATCTCATACACATTCTCATCAACCGTACTCTTGGTCACTAGCCTACAAAATCAAAAAAGCAATGTAAACCATCGACTCCACATAAATAATTCGCACACTTATATTCCCTGTTATTTTCAGTTACTGCCAGATCAGCAAGAGTGATAAAGACCTGTATATAGTGACAGGCTTCGATTGACCAATCCGATGACATCGATCTTCTGCCTGTCGGTCAATTTGTGGATTGAAATCCATATCATGGATGACAACAGTGTCAGCTCCTGTTAAGTTCAAACCCTGCCCTCCAGCTCTAGTGGATAGCAAGCATGCAAATATAGAGGTATCACTATTGAAAGCATCAACTATATTCTGCCTCTCCGTCACTTGAGTACTGTTGTAGAAACAGGTTATAAGTTACAATCAACAGTATGGATGAAAATAGGGAGTAAACACTAATATCAAAAAATTAAGCACAGTTAAACTCTGAAGATTAGGGTCAGTTGGATGCCAGGAAACAAGCATAAGCTAATCCAATAAGATTATCTCACTGTACTAGTACAGGAATGCAAGGGATAAAACCATAGAGAAAGCAACAAAAGAGAATGAAAACACCATGGAGAGCAGGGTTAGTAAAACTGTGAAACCATCATATCATCGCACTCGATGTGTTCTACTATAGTTAAGTCGTGTGCATATGAGCGAGATAGGAGAAACTTGGTGGCCCATCTCAAAAACAAAAAAAAAAAAAAAGTGACTGTTCTCACCCCTCAGACCTCCAACCCAGTGAATGCAAGCCCAAGACTTCAACCATTGCACTCTCAAATAGGATACAAAGGATTCTTTTATTAAACTATTAATAAGCATATGGGCATACATAATATGAAAACTAGCGACATTAATCCCATATATCAAATAATGTATGCGGAGAAAGTACACAATACCTTCCATCAAGTCTGCTGTATTTCAACCCGATTACATCCAGTGTCCATTCTAAGATGTCTAGCATAGATGTCCACTGGCTAAATATCAGAACCCTATGTCCATCCCTCTTCAGTGAAGGAAGAAGGTCAGCTAGTGCCTACATAATTGACATTAGGAACATAACCCATATATATAACCTTTTTCAAAAAAGAAAAAAAAAAAAGATAAACTGGAATACAAAAATATAGTGAAATTACTAAATCCATACCCGACATTTGGCTGAAAGCATGACATATTTATCTGAAAGGATTCCTTTAGCATCTTTAACACTGTGATAAAGTAAAAGCTGCAAGAGTTCAAAATTACAAATCTGTCAAAAACAGAACTAAACACAATTTTACCAGAATAGAGAGTGCCCCAGAGATTCATGAAAGAAGAAAAAACAACTCATTATTACAGTGTACGGGTCAAGACGACAACAATGACTTGATAATATTTTCAATTAACCAACCACTTCTCATTGGTAGAAGTGAGAACTATATCCAAGGTAACTTCAAAGCAAACCACTTGTTGATAATTCACAAACCTATAATATATTTTTTTAGTTTAGAACTTACTCCTTAAGGTAACATCAAATAAACTTGAAAATATGCCTGAAAATCTCCCATAACACTGAAATTAAGAGCAAGCAGTACCATTTTGAGCAATGAATTATATAATCTGACAGAGACTGAAATCAAAGACCAAGAATTTAATCTATGGAAAAACAAACTAATGCTTGGCATCTCATTGCGTATATTTACAAGTTTATCCTAATATGCTACAATGCCAAAGCCCAGATTCTCATCTACAATGGAGAAACAAAACATGAATGAAAAGTTTGCAAGCACCAGCTTAAAATGAAAACTTCACATTTTAGTGGCATGAGCCCACTAATAAAGAGGTTGAAATTACCCGGTGAATGGAAAAATCATTGTACGTCTTCATTTCCTCAATAACTCTGTCCAGTGTACACTCGAAGCCAAAGGCACCAATTGGATGTAACTTTTTGGCTAAACGAATAACATCCTCGTCACTGTAAATTCGCCTCACTAATAACGGGTGATTTGCTATCTGAATGAGCATAAAAATTTAGTTAAATAGAGAAAGAAAAGAAACAGAATAAATGAAAACAGAGGAAAACAACAGATTTAACATAAAAATTAATTAAGAACAATAGGAGCACCTTGCGGAACTGAACAAAATAATTTGAGATCTGCCGCTTAGGTAGAATACCCAAAACAGTAGTCACACCAACATCTTTAACTTTCGCAATACGAGCACGTGAAGCTGCTCGATATTCCTCTATTGCTTCTTTATAAGCATCTTCCTGATTCTTTTCCATTAAAACATATTCAACCTAGAAAAATATAAATTAATTATTGTAGGATACACCACATATGTGGAAGAGAAATCCTGTGGTGAATTAATAACTGGGAAATGGAAGATATTGGTCAAAAGATTGACAATAAAGAAAGCACCCAGCTTACCCGCTGTATCTTTGGAACAAGTTGTTGCATCACATCTGATTTTAACCGCCTCAATATGAATGGCCCCAAAATGGACTTCATACGACCAATTAATTCTCTATCTTCTGCATTTAGTAGTTTTTTTAAGTCCACATCCTCAGTAGCAAAAAGATCGGGCATCATAAATTCCAATAGTGACCATAACTCCTGTAATGATTGACCACGTGATCAACTAAAAGGATACAACTCTTGGATAAAACATGGTATACCTTAAAATGTCATTTTCAAACACAGATGACTAAGCACATTGACTTGGAACCATCAACAGCGAGGAAATCAGGGAAGAAATACAAATAATTATTGCAGGTAAAAGGAAAAGAAGACCTGCAGGACTTCTACATAAAACTTTCCAGTCATAAATTTATGAATGACTCATCACAAGTTTTTGCGAATTCAGAATCCACACGAATGATGGGGAGAGCTATTGCCAAACAAGAAATAAGCTAGAACGGAGAACAGGAAGTTCAACATACTGCATAAAGTAGCTAAAATATAAATTCAATCAAATCATACGACGAAGCTAATAAGGCAGATATACTGCCCTTTCAGACTAATTCCTAACAATAAAATCTACTACAAAACCATTTCAAGATTTTAAAATAAACAAATCATATCCCACACCAAGTGGAAAGGAATATCATCCACAAGTTACAAGTTCTCCCAAACACTACTATGCTAGTCTCAGAGTGAGATAATAAGGTGGCATAGCCACAAATCAGATTCTAGATACATCCCAAATTCATATGTCAGCGTCACTGTCTAGTGATAAACACTATGGGACAACCATACCATCATAGATGATGAATCCGAACACATTGCCAAAAAATAACACAGAAACTCGGTCAAATTAGTAATACTCACCATATCATCATTCACATTTCAACATCCTTTTAACATTTGCAATCTATAAATAACTATAATTCAACATGCTACCATAAGAACAACAAAAAGGCTACAATTATTCTTTCAAACATGAAGCAAATAGATTCATGTAATTGCAATAGTAATGTAATAGTGATAATAATAAAAAAAAAGCAACAAGAGATGGTACATGTAAATCATTCTGTAAGGGAGTCCCTGTGAGCATCAAACGCTGATTGGCATTTCTAGCGACTGACATCAAGTTTTTCCATCTATAACTGTTCTTATCCTTCAAAGCATGTGCCTCATCCATGAGAACACAGCTCCATTGCCAACGTTTCAAAATTTTACGATCATCTTTCTGTTGAGCACTGTATATCCATACCACAATAAGAATAAGATCTGGATTGAACCAAAGTATAAATTAAGTTACAAGTCAAAAAAGAATGCATACCTGTGTCGTTCAAAGAGTGAATAACAAACAAGAAGCACATTAAATGGTGGCGGCAACCCAGCTCTGGCCAAAGAATTCAACTCTTTTGAGTATGCAGCTCGTGTAGCCCCATGATATTGGAGTACAGAAAACGATGGACACCACTTTTTAAGTTCTCTTTCCCAATTTTCCAAAACAGATGCAGGGCATACAATTAAGTGCGGACCAGGATCATCATGCAAGTGTTTAAGCAACATTAAATATGTAATTGCCTGTGCCACAAGGTCAACATTATATCTTAACAACACAAATAAATGTTAACCATATTAGCAATGAAGAGAAAAAAAAAAAAGCATGGATCCTGCATACCTGAATAGTCTTCCCAAGTCCCATTTCATCTGCCAATATGGCTGCATAGGTTATAGAAGTAAATCATTACTTGTTAGCTACCTTTTCAAATTTCAAACCACATATAGCATACTCGTTTTAAGTGTAAATCTAAAAGTATTCTCAACTTGTGAGAAGAGGTCAGATATTCATAATGACTACTAGAAGGATCCAGGTCTGATTTTCAAAAGTATGTTAAATTTTATATAAGAAAAAAAAAAAGGCAAGGGATATTATCTTGGAAGAGAGAACACAAACTAATCATAAAGAGTAAAATCACCCAACAAGCAAGCCACTTCAGTCACTTCACAGTCTAGTTAAAGTACCAACAAGTAGTTTATGAATCTATTCAAAACACTTCACAGTCTAGTTGAAGTAAACAAGCACAAACTGCTTCCTCTACGATACTTTGTTCGCATTACTAACTCATTGCTGCTGCATGGCCAGGGAACAAACTGTAAACAATCTAATTTACATGCAATTTGATTTTGACTAGCATTACGCAATTTTTGTGCATAATGAATTCCATATGATAGTATCATCCGCATAAATGTAATCAGTTTTGCAAAGTTTCATCCGTTACCCAAACCAATCCACTATAGAGCCGTTAAACTAGATAACTACTAATACTTGATCACTAATCAACAAGTTATAATTTTTACCCCCATCCTTCCTAGATCACATGGAGATAATACATCAAGAATAGTAGAGAATACAATATTGCATCTCCCCATAAGTAATTAATTATCACACAGTATTAGCAATATGCCTTCTCTTACCATGAATTGATCACTGACAAGAACTTCCAAATTCTATAAAGCAGATAATAAAACAATAAGATGACAAACAGATAGTAGAACTACCTCCCCCAATGCCCTTCCTATACAGAAGAAGAAGAAAATTCACACCAACTAGCTGGTACGGCTTAAGAACAGGCTCGAAATCTGAATCTACCACTGCACATGCTGAAGCAATGTCACTCTGCAAGAGTAAAATGGGATCTCAATACTACATCTATTGAAAAGGTAACTTAATGGAATGCCACACACTTGAACGCCCATGCATCTGTAACCGCTTTGACCACATGTTCACAACATTTTTCAGCCAACGCAGTTTAATTCAGTAAGTCAGCTTATTTGAAGTATATTCTTCATTATATGATCAACATAAAGCATCTAAGACAGGTTAGCAGATCATGTTTCAGTTGTGAATGTTGCATTCACCCTATGCTAAGGTAGATTTAACTGAGCTGATTAATTCCATTTTGAGATGAAAACAACAATACAGGTACTGAGAAAGTAATAAATACAACTTCAACAGAATACAACAAAGACCACCACACCTATCATCACAAAAAGTTCAAAGTTTGCCGGTTGGCAAGATAGGAAAAAACTTCATCTTTACATAAATAACATCAATTTTCGATTCCATTAGAGAGATAAAATTAGAAGTACACCGTGTCTTCTAACTTCCTCCAGTTCAAACGAGGTTGATAATTAGGCGGAGTAAAAAAATGTGATGTAAGAAAATCTAAGCACTGAAAAAGAAAGCATAACTGTAATATATAACAAACAAATGTATGTAACGTCACTAAGCTCTGTCTAATTGTGTTTTCAGAACACAAATTCAGAATTCCAGTTTTCTTGTTATTTTTCTCCTGCAATTTAGTCAGTAACGAAACAAGAAGACGAGAAGGTACCTGAGTCACAATCCTAACTGAAGAAGCTTCAACTTCTGCGTACCTCTCGCACGAGGTGCCAGCTGAACCGTACAGCTCTTTCTTCAGTTCTGTTGATATTTTGGCGCACTTCTGCAAAGCCTTTCCCACAACATCATCTTCTTCTGACACCAATTCCTCCTCCTCCTCCTCTTCGTCAGTCGACTCTATATCATATACCTCTGAAAAGTTCATTTCCCTCTCCACCTTTCTGTCCTCCAGCTCTTCATCTTCCTCCTCTTCTTCATCATCATCAACTATAAATCGCCGCCCACGATTCACCGCCGCCGGTGGTCCTGACAGTTCCTCCAAACCATCATCTTCAACGTCATTATCATCCAAAATCTCGTCGTCCTCCTCCTCATCTAGTTGAGTAACTTCAAAGCAATCGTCGCTGCTGCTATCAGAATTAAGAGTATCTTGAGGCTTCTTAAAAGAGAAGGACTCTATAGGAGGAGGCGCAAGCGATTTGCGCTTACGTTTGTGATTTGATGCCGTTTGGAGGACGCGCGAGGGCTTGAAGGAGTGGTTTTCCCACTCGTCATCGGAGATTTCGTCGAAAACGCGCTTCATATTTTCATAGCTAAAGTGATTCGATCAGAGTTGCAGAGTAAGAGGAGAGGGAAATGAGAGCAGCAGTTGGAAATCCAAGTGTCGGAAAAAAGAAGGGAACAAAGCCACATATGCTCTCGTACAATGTGCAGAGAAAAAGGAAAGTCAAGAACGAGTGAAAGAAAAAGGAAGAGAACGTTACGACGGCAAGCTGAATAGAAATGTAGAATTGGGTTTGCCGGTTCTACCCACGCCCATCAACATTCTTAAGCCCCATCTCACAAGTGCCCAGTGAAAATCCAGTGCTCATCCTAAGTTTGTCAGCCCAAACTTTTTTGGGCCTAACATGTAGGTTTCGGAGAAAATTAAATCGATCGCTAGTTTGAAGTTTGTAGTTGACTCGTAATATTTCAAAAAGGGTGGGACTCTAAATTTCGCGGGCTAATCCTTCGGTTTTAAAAAATAGTTTATAGGTCCCTCACTTTTGCTCTATTATACTCTTATATCCTTTGAATAGTCTTCACATTTAGTTAACAAGTTTTTATATTTATGCCAAAAAATAGGAAAAATTACTCTGAAGTTCTTGAGTTTTGAACTAATTAATTCTCAAGTCCTTCAATTTCAATAATTACTTTCAAGTCCATGTGTTTTATGCTAATTTACTTTTGGGCTTTCATAATTTTATTTAACCAAATTAATTTTATTTATTTTAATTATATTTACTAGTCCTTAAAAAATATTTAACTAATTTAATATATAAATATTACTGAATAAAAATTATATAATTTTACTATTTATATACATTTTAATGTATCAATTTTTGTAAATAGAGATTTAGTTTAATAATTATTTTTATTTAAATAAAATATGTTTTATATATCTTTCTAGATTTTTTTCGTCACTTTTTGTTTGTGCTTGGAGGAATAAATTTTATTAGTATTTATTTTATAAAAAAATATTAATATTAAACTCTATTTAAAAAAAATAGATAAATCAAAATATATATAGATATTGATTTTTTTTTTATTTGGTAACAACAATATATTAAAAGTAGTTAAATATTTTTTCAAGGGATGCAGAATATAATTAAAATAAATGAAAGCCTAGTGTATGAATTAATTTTCAAAATGACACTTGGGGTCATTTTTATAGAAGTATTAAGACAATAGTATCTAAAATCCTTAATTTCAACCATGTAATGTGAGGGCACTGTAACATTCAACTTTGTAATGTGAGAGTATCGTAACATTCAATCTCGTAAAGTGAACGCATTGTAACATTTAACCTCATAATGTGAAGGCTATGTAATTTTTTTCAAAATATTACTTAAATTTTCATAAAATAATTATGATTTAAAAATCATCTTAAATCATTTATGAGATTTTACATGATTTCATAAACTTACGTAACTTTAGTAAATTTTACTACAATCGTAAATTCTTGGACTGGATAGGACATCTTACAAAAATCATTTGAAAAATGATTTTTCAAACATTTACTTTAAATTTACTTTTCATAAATAAAATTTATGAATAAAGTTTGTCAAAAACTATTTTCGCAAACTATATATATAACTTCACAAAACAGTTATTTAAAATATTTTCATAAAACAGTACTTTAAAAGGTATAATGTACTCAAACCTCACTTCGCTCCTGATTTTCCCGTGGTACTCGTCCACATGTCTCACGTGCTTTCTCCTTAAAATTCATATTGGATGGAAATTGACGGAATCAGCTATTAAATAATTTATTATTTTTTCATAACTATTTTTCTTTAACTCTGGACATTCTTGTTATTAAATATACCAAATTAACTTAATTTGATAATTTAATAATTTTTTTGACTATTTTTCTAAATTTTAAAAATACTCTATGATGACGGCCCGAGCGGGCGGACGACTTTTCCGATTTTAATTAAACCGAAAAACTTTACTTAAGATTTTGATTTTGAAAAACAAAGTGATAAAATATTTTTTTGGATATTTTGCCGAACTGGTCGGTCTTAAAAATTAGAGTCGCCACCCGTCGGGAACCGGTTTTTGAAAAACCAAATTTAATTAAGAAAAGGTTGACTCCGTTTTAAAATTTTTTGGATAAGGCATTTGGTTGAACCAAAGTTGGGTAAGTGGGTTGGGTACGTTAGCCGAAATTAAATTTCGACTAACGCCCGGTTCGAAAACCGGCCTCGCTAACCAAAATTGATTTTGAAATTTAAGTCAAGTCGGTGATTTATTTAAAACTTCTAAAGCGATGTTCCTAATCGGTGAATTTTAATGTTCGCGCAAACACAAATAATTTAAAGCGGCAAAGTGCGGAAAAAGTAAATTGCGGAAAAATAAAATCCTACGAAAACTAATTACATACCGAATACCTATTAATTACAATCTACCCTTAATTAAACCCCCAAAATTAAAACCCAACCCAAAATTACAAAATTTAAGCAAAAAATGTAAAATTACAAAAAGGTCCTCGAAATTAATAAAAATTGCAAATTAGTCCAAAATATAAAATTTAACATTCAAACTAAATATTAAGCAAATAACACCATCAAACAATCAAAGCAATATCAAATTGTCAAA
>CANUEY010135710.1:0-15987 GCA_948099555.1 Croton setiger
CCCCCCCCCCCCCCCCCCCCCCCCCCCCCCCCCCCCCCCCCCCCCCCCCCCCCCCCCCCCCCCCCCCCCCCCCCCCCCCCCCCCCCCCCCCCCCCCCCCCCAATTATATGTAAGAAATAAAGCACCTTGACAAATACTCTGTAACTATAGATAGGTTGGGAGGTTGTGTAACTGCACCCATGAAAAGAACTATGTTTGGATGTCGCAGGCGTTTCATTATTGCAACCTAACCAAAAAAAAAAAAAAAAAGAAATTACAAATCGTTTAAAGCAAGAACAATAATTCTCTTTTATCTAGTAACATTTCAGTCCAAATTCTGACCCATGCACACCTCTCTCAAAAATTCCTTGAAGCGTTCAGCATGAAAATCTTGCTCCATGAGAATTTTCACAGCAACATCCTGAAATTAACAATAATCTTTAAGTTCGTGCATAAATAAGAGAAATAAATTAGCCATAGCATAGTTGAACTCCTAAATAAAAAAAAATAGCACAGAACTAAAAGCAAAAAAAAAAAAAAAAATTGACCCAGAACAGGCTTCATCCAAGTCAAATGAAGCTACACATACAAACGATATATCGTGCTCTTTTCTTTGCCGTGGGTAGGTGGCAGTACAACAGGAAATCAACCTTGCCACAGGCTGCTACCACAGCCACCACAACCAGCCTTAGTCCCAAACATGTTGGGGTTGGCTATATGAATTCTTTGCTTCAAATATCCACACTGATCAAGTTGGAATCCATACAAGCATAAAAAAATAAAAATGTCTAAAGTTCAAGAGATGTTTAAAATCATTTGATATATTTGTAAATAGGTAAAACACAAAAGCACAAAATAGAGAACCTCACTGACTAGGATCTGCTAAGAAGTGCCTTATTATCAGCTTGTATAATTTGAAGTTGTAACCGAGGGTCTACAATATTGTCTGAACAGTAAGTTGCATGATTCAATTTATATCCATATAATGGACGAAACATGCAGCTTTTGAGTTTTCAGCCTTGCTCAATTGATTAAGGTTCTCATATCAAAGCTTAAATTAGCATATCATTTTGAAGCATCAAATAGTCAAGCAGATCACCGCATCCAAAAAGTTTCAATTGCAAACTCATAACTGATTACAGATATAATAGAATCACATAGAGAATCCAAAATATTTCAAAAACCAGAAATTGAAAATTACAATACTTAATGCTATGAATTTATTCTCCATTTATGCATGTGTATATACATAGAAACAAACATAAATAGCTTACCGAGCCATGCCAATCTGCACGGTGAACAGTTCCAAACGAACCTGCAAATAAACCATGCAGCTATTATAATCAGTATAGTAGCACAACCCCAGCAAAGATTCTTGGGGCCAACTGCATTACAGCAAGAGAGGAATATGGCCTCTCTACTACTAAAAGTAACTGTCCAACTCCAAGATATGGAAAAAACTGTCAAATCCCAAACTGTAGAATAATCATAGGAACAAGTTACCTGCTCCAATTCTCTCTTTCAAAACAAGATCACTCCATGGAATATCCAAATCATCCACATCAAGTGTAAGTTCTTTACTTGTTTTACTAGAAACCAGTTGACTAGCTTCTGAAAACCTTGAATTTTTACTAGTATCAACTCTCTGATCAGGCAATGTTATAAGCGGTTGCACATCTCTACTTGGTATATGCTTTAAAGGATGTGGATCTTTCATCATGTTTATTGATTGTTTAATATTGTGGGAAGGATTAGACGATCTAAAAGCTTGTGCACTTCTATCCTGGGCACCAACCCGAGCAATTTTTGTTGGCAGAGGTAACTGAGAGATCTCGTTTTGGTTGCTTGTTACTTGCACAAGATTACTTCTATCTCCATTTGTTCTTTCAATTTGCTTAGTAGAGAATCCAGGAGCTTCTTCATCAACAATAGTAACTACAAAGCAGTCAACAGTGCACAGGATACATTATACCAGACTCTGAACCCACAGATATCAACTAGTAAAAGTCAAATGTTAATGAATTCAGAGGGAAAACTAAGTAAATAGTATTTCTCAACATGACAACAAAGGATCAGTGTATGTACAACAGTTTCCTTCTTTTGTAACAGAGCCTCAATATTGACTAACCCAATTTTCCACTAGTGATGGCATAAATTTCAAAAGTGTGCTTAGTTCAAAGTATACCCAAGCAAAATTAATTTAAAAGAAAGAAGATTTCACTAAATTATCATAGAGATAACAAATCACATGTAAAATGCAATACTCCTTGCTCTTTGTTATTTTTTTATTTGCTTTTTTTTTTTCCAACAGAAATAATAATAGAGGCAGGAAGCAAATAAGTGGAATATGTAAATAAACCGCATCGCGTATTCTAATGCATGATCAACGACAAAAAGGTAATTAAAAATTACTCCTCTTCGAAGTATACAATGATTAAATCAACATCAATATCATATATTCAAAAACACAATAGAACTTTCATCTATGAATGTATCAAAATGACTATAAGTTAAGCCAGCTAAAACATTAGTCAATCACACTCAAAAAAACCTCCAAACATTTAAACATTAAGGCATCTTTTTTCCACAGCGAAATTTAATACAAGGATGAGCAGACATCAAAGTAGTATAACCCATGACTTCGCAAGTATTACCACAAATACCCCAGTCTAATTAGTAGAAGTGTTTTATAATCTTGTTTAGTAAATTCATTCTCCCCCAAAGTGACAAAATATTTTGGGAAACTAGAAAGCAAAGAGCAACCTATTTGATAATTGAGGGAAAATGGAAGGTTATCTCCTGGCATGACTATTAATGGATCACAAGAAAACTCTTACACAAATAATCACTAATGCATTTAATTATAACTGTGTGTGAAGGTAAAGGACAACTGCAAATAAGAATACAACCCTCAATACCATCACTAATCATCTCTTAAAAGAAGACGGAATCTAAAGGTATAACAAGAGCATCCAGAGACAACAACAAGAACAATAACAGTTTTTTTCTTGTATTACCTGTTGAAGCATCATCAAATACGAGATTAAGTGATTGAGAATCTGAGAAGTATTGTTTGGCCAAAGACCTGAAATCAACGGTAGGTTCAGCTGATTTTACTCGGGGAAAGCGCAATGGTGAAGAAATTGATATGGAAGAAGGACCATTGAGCAAGGAATCAGGCTCAGACAAAGAACCTGCCTTCCCTATCAAATCAACTAGATACTCCCTGAAATTGAGAAAAACCACATAAAATTTTTACTTGTACATTCTGCAGCAACTTCCAAGACTAGAAATATTAAAGATCACCGTGATAAGC
The DNA here is from genome assembly GCA_948099555.1 of Croton setiger. Classification (NCBI taxonomy): domain Eukaryota; kingdom Viridiplantae; phylum Streptophyta; class Magnoliopsida; order Malpighiales; family Euphorbiaceae; genus Croton; species Croton setiger. Next base: position 3,296 of record CANUEY010135710.1, read on the forward strand.
TAGAAAACATTCACTCATCAGAGCAGTTGCACAGAAAATCAGAAAGGTTAGACGCCATACAATCAAGAAGCATCAAAAGTCAGCATATATTGACTTGGAATGTCCATTCAACTTTTCATATTGTAAAGAAATGCGACACTTCACACCACAGTGAATTTATCTAGCAAACACACCTGAAATGACTTTTCCCCACTTTTCTAAGCATTATAACTCAAGAAGAGTTGGGGAATATTCAGCAATATTTCAAACGGTTATAACTGGAGAAGGGAGCAGATCACAAGAAAAAGTAGAAAAAAAAAACTGCAATATGAAGAGAATCTCAATCATTTCCATCGACCCACAGTGAATTGTTAAGGTTCACACATGAAAGAAACAAACCTACATTATCTGATTGCTATATTATTGTCAGTATAAATTATCAGAAACCAGGAAAATACAATACCTTTTGAGCATAAAAGAAAAGAAAAGAATACCTTTCAAGCCCAAATCGAACAAGACACGAAGAAGCATCATCTCTTTTACAATATTTGCAGCCTCTTGCAATTCGACATGGCAAATCAATTGTGTCAGCAAGCACCTGTGAATATATTATATGAAAAGTTCGAATCAATCACATCAAGAATATGCATAAAGAGTTCGTTAAAAATAAGATGAATTATAAATATTGAAACATTAGCATCTTATGCTATAGATATCTAACCTTGAATAGTAAAGCTCGATGTCTGCATAGACCAAAGGAGAGACTGCCTATAGGAACCACAATAGATCCCAAGCAATTTTTTAGATCATCACTACACTCCCTCCAAATGGAAATGAGATCATCTTCCACCATGGAGGCTGAACCCCTTAACAGCAATAAAAAATTTAATCAACAAACTATTCTCTAGAGCAATTTAACTCTTAGGTTTTAGTACAACTCACCCCATCCGTTTGCAAACAAGCTTTGCCAGCTGATCAACTACCTCTTTTGTTGTTATACAGCTGCAAGAAATGCTGTGAACCCTATTCTGGAGTTCCTTTAAACTCGGATCACTATGTCTATCAATCAAAACCACTTCCAATGAAGAACCAGTGCTGGAATCAACAGACTTTAACGACTCAATTGAAGGAATACGACCATTCTCTTGCAAATCAGTGCATACTGTCCACACGTATGGATCCATTCCATGAATTTGGTAAAATCCATCAGGAATTTTGTCGAAATATGATAAGCAGCCATTCACCTGATGCCAAGTAAATAATGAGAATCACTTACAACCACTTGAAGAATTAAATAAAAAAATAAAGGTCGTTAGTACTTTATCATTTACACCCGACTAAAGTTTTAGCAATAAACGAACCAATTAAAATTGGCATCTGGAGCAAATGGGTTCCCATTCTCTACACTCAACTAACCGAAAGCCTGGAACATATGGTACTAATAGACTCTGACAAATACAATATTTGTGGGCCGTAAGAAATCAATCCAACACTTGGGAAAGGACAGTTCTCAGAGCTGGACCACCCAGCGACACTCACATTCCGTTGACCTTCCAAGTCATCAAGGGCACATCCTTGTACACAGGAAAAGGAATGAGGGTTGTCATCAAAAGAACTAACTAATTAAAACTACCAAAAATATTACAAGTAAAAAAAAAAAAAAAAGAAAGAAAGAAAATCTGAACCTGGATATAAAGGCAAGTCAATGGTACATAAAACATATCTCTTCCCCACCACAACATAAGAGTCCTCAGGAAATGCTTGGATGGAAGAAAAATATTAAAGGAAAGAAACATGTACTAAATTCCTCTAGGGGCCACAATATATTTTCTTTCCGAATATGAAAGGAGAAGGCACTACTCATACATTATTACAATGATACCCATTTCATATTACATATAAATATATATAAACAAGTTATAAGTATCCTATAAAAAAAGGAAATTTCAAAACAAGTGAAAATAAGGTATCTTCCCTCCAATCCACCATCCAAATAAAAGAAAGGAAAATAACAAATTTGTACTGTTCTCTTTATATTTCCTTTTCTCCCCTGTTTTCTTTCGTCTTGAAACCGAGAATAATTTAATGCTATCTAACATGACAGTAAAATTACCCCTCCACATAGCTTGTTCAAATGGAGAATAAGAGAGATATTATTGTAGGTCCTCATCAATCTAAGCAATCATTCGCACAGGTTGCCAATAACAAGCACAATATGAGAGAAGCAAGGACAGCACAGATGTATTTAAGTCATGATTTCAATTAGTGACAATTTACACACAGTGAGATGAGAGAATGGAGACTCTTTCACCTCACATTAGACTAAGATTTATTTTCATTAAGATTAAACAAAGAATCATCACACTGAAGTCAAAAAGATCTTATTTCTCTTTCAAACATGAAAATAATGAACATAATGAATAACAAAACTAACATGATAAAAGGATATTGGCTTTCTGAATTCTGTCCATGGTTCCATGCTATAGCTAAGATAATTTCTAGAACTGAACATTAACAAATTGAACTATTATTAACTTAAACAAGTTCTCTTTGGTATTTTACTATTCTTGAACATATTTCCTTCGATGGTTTCCGTTACACATGTGCTTATTCTTTACTTTGAGTGTTGTATATATTATATTTCGTGCAAGATTGTTCGTGAATTTTGTTGTTATAAACACTTTCTAGATTTATCATGCTTACATGTGCAAGAAGGCTAGAGAAAAGGTAATAACAAAAGCCAGAAACCTCATATTGTTTCTTTTAACTAGTTAGAATGTTAGAGTACATAATTTATCATGGGTTCTCATGTATTCAAAAACTGTTATATAGTGAAATCATACCATTACCCTTTGACTAAAATTACACAAGTAATTAAACTATACTTTTCTAATGTCGTCTAAGAAAAAACCAAATTGAATGTTAAGAGATCTCCACCATGAAATTTCACATTCCAATATCACTAGGACAGTGATGCTGAATTTTACAAGGTTGAGACAGATATTCTATTCTACTATATATTAAGTCCAACAGGAAAATATTTGATAAATGTAATTGGATACTTTCATAAAGATCAACTAATAACATTGATTATAAAAAGAAAGCTTAAAAGAAAATATAACACTAGTAGCCATCAATGCTACCAAACATAGCATATGGTTCTGATTAATGAAAATTAAAAGGACAGCATCAATTTTTAAGTTCAAAATTGTTGCTTGGGTGTAAAAAAACTATTCTTGGCAATGTTGTGTATTTCAGTTCTGCGTCAATTTTAGCAGATTTTGACCTTTAACCAGTTAACATCCTTCATCAACTTCAATAGTAAAACAACTACCAGCCTGAACCAACTCAAGCAACCTCAAACCATCATGCCAGTGGCAGATTGTAATATCCAACTTCTTAGAAAGCGCAGGATTTTTCATTCTCACCAGAAACAAATTTAAAAAAAAAAATCGCCATGTTAATCTCAAATGCTATGATTCTAGGATCCATGTACTCATCCTAGGATAGAAATTGTAGCATTTCACATTCTGTTAAGAAGATTAAACGCTATTAAATTCTTGATGCTTTAGATGCTAAAGCATTTAGTAAACTAAGTCTACACTCATTGTAATGAAAATATGAGCTAGTGTGATCAACTCCTAAACAAGTCAGTCTTAGCCATTCTAGTCTCATTAACCATTCATCTTTCATCTTATAGCACTCCAAACAAAGTAATTTAAAAATATCATCATTTTCATTGCTCTTAACACTGTTCCAGCTTGGATTGGAACCTAAGGCAAACCATAAATACCCTTTGCCACACAAAACAAACATTATCAGATACTATAACTAAGTATGAAAGAAACTTACCCAAAAACGATGAGATAATGCATCAGGTGAGTTGGAGGTAGTTGACCTTAACGCTGATTCATCTGGCACCGGATCCAAAAAATTCGGATCATCAGCACAAGTCGCCTCAGACGACAACCGCAACGCTAACGCCAACTGCAACTGGTAACTCTCCTCTGTCTGCTGGGCCCAACTTTTCACAGACGATCCACTACCCGGGCCCGCAACAATTGCCGGATCAACCGTTCTTACTCTCATCAAATTTCCATCATCATGCATGTACCCATACGATTCAATCTCATTTCCCCCAGTCGTTGACAGTGTAGGAGGATAATACTCTCCCGACAATGAACTCTCCCCAAAACTACTCCCGCTTGATTGCCTTTGCAATCCGATCGACGAATACAAATTTAAATTCCCAGTCCGATTACTGCTCGCTTGTTGATTCGCTCTCTGATCTCCACTACCAGAGTCCCAATCGACGCCTCTCTCGGGCTTTAACTTGCTGCTCTTGGAATCACTTGAGATAGACGAATCGTAGTACGATGGCGGAGGTGGCGGCGTCGCCGCCGCAAGCTGCTCGTCTGGATATTGGCTAAGCAGCCTGTAATTGGATCTTCGACCGGGCATTTCCATGGAGATATCTGATGAAAAACTTCTCTAACGAGATTAAAAGAGCGTAAAAACCCTAACTACCTCCATGTTTTAGGAGTCTGATAGAGATGAACTGAACTTTGTTTTTTTTTCTCTCTCTCTAGACTAGGAGTGAAGTTTTTCCTTTCCTTTTTAATTTTCTCTCTCTAGAATTCCATTGTCGGAGAGAGAAAAGAAAGCGGTGGGAGCGCCGACCGTGCGGGTGGCGCAATCGTAATATTCGGGGAATTAATATTTTTAAATAATATAAAACTTAGGGGGTGAAACTTGTAAATGAATTATATTTCGGGTACGTGCCGGGAACCCGAATCTCGTTCACACGTTGGCAGTGAAACGGTAGATGGGCGTTGCTGATTAGGATCAATTAAGATTGGATTGGCGCGTGGTTTACGCGCCAGTATTCGGCTTCTTTTTTGTCCCTATAATCGTCTCAGTCTTCGTTTATTCTTTGTTTTTTTTGGGACATAATAAAAGTGATCGTTGAATTGGGACATATACCATAAACTTTTTGTTTATTTTTTATTTTATTTTTGGCATAATTATAAATTTATTTTCTAAATTTTTCCAATTTTTATAATTTAGTATTTGGAGTTTTTTTTTTATAATTAAATATGATTTATTTAAAAATTGCATAATCTAAGTATATTTTAAAAATGTACATGTGGCATGGCATCCTAAAGTTGTCTAAAATGATTACATGGACCAATTGTTTGTTGTAATTAGGCACTAACTGACACTCATGACTCAACTTTGCCACATTAGATTAACAAATTTGTTATTTTTGAAATTATTATTTCTTTTCTTTCTTCCTCCAATCTAATCCTGTCTTAAAAGTGCTTGTTTGGCTATTAATATTCATTTGTTTACTCAATATTTGTACTAAATCATTACTATCAGTTAATTAACAACAAATTTGTTCAATTTTTAATATAATATAAGATTTTGATAATGAGCATGCATATAAGGCTCAACAACAAATCCAGGACATAATAACATTCTTTTTTCTACCACTACTAAGTTACATGTGAATTCCGAAATCATTCGAGATTTAGAATTTAAAACTTTTTACTATTAAATTACTTGAAAAGCTCAAACAAAATAGTAATTAAATCAAAATTAAAATTGAATTTAAAAAAGATGAAAATTCAATATTTAGATTAATTCAAAATATTGTCAAAAAAGTGGTATAAAAAAAAGACAAGGCAATCCAATGGCTATATTAACCTATTAATGTCACATCAACACTAAATGATAATAAACAATTGGTCTATATCATTGATTTAGATAATTTTAAAATATTTAAAATGTCACCTATATTAAAATACACTAAATAATACATTTTAAAATAAATTATACACTAAATTGTCAAAAAAAAAATTCAAATACCAAATTGTCAAATTTTGAAAAGTTCAAACACCAACTTTAAATTTGATTTGAAATCTTATTCCTCTATTTTGTAGCATGCTAGTATACTACAAAAACCAAATAAATATTATTTTCATTTTTGATGAGTTTTCCTGGGGCAATTTGGTTCTTTTTTCCTTCTATCATCGGTCAATTGTTGGCTTCAAATTTAATTCAGGCGAATTTTATTAATGATCTAATTACTTATAATTTGTTTGATTATGCTTTGACGGCTATATTAATGGTTAATCAGGCGCAAGTTGCTTTCTCTGTTATATTGGGAAGACAATTATTAGTTGGGATCCTCCTTTGGCCTTCTTGCATTCAATGCTACTACAGGTCTGTCATTTTCACTTTGTTCTCTAAAACTTCTTTTATTACTTTCTTTTGTAGTAGTATTGTGAAAATATTCTTTGTTCATCTTCTAATATTAACTATGGACAATATTTATATTAATTGAAAGAATTCTAATTGTGAATTAGTTTCTATAGAAAAATTTAAATGCCCAATACTTAAATGTCCAATACTTAAATTGTGAATTAGTTCCTAAAGCTAAGAATGTGTTGGCTGGTAAATTATTTGTGGAAGATAAGGGTTAAGGGGTTAATGTACTACATGAAATCCTCTCTAAGGCATAGAACATGACTATTTTTATTGTTAGGGCTAAAATTCCTTAGCAGTATACTTTCTTTTTTTAAGAAATGAGGATGTAAAAACAACATTGGAGGGACGACCTTAGAATGTGAAGAGACAGCTTTTAGTGATTAGAGACTGGCAAGCTAATATATTGTTTAAAGAGCTAGATTTTGATTTAATTCCTTTCTAGGTGCAAGTGCATGGTTACAATGTCATGTATGAATGATTTTAATGATGCTTGTTTGCTAGTGATATTTTCCTTAGACTTATTGCTTTAGACAAAAAAATATTAAAGAAAAGAAACTTGAATGCTACATGAGCGTTAAATTCTTTGTGGATGTTAATGATAAGAAATTCTAAATGCTTTGTTACTAAATGATAGAAATCTTATGAAACCTGACGTTGACTCAAAAATTAAATTAAATTTAAAGTTAAATAGATAGAATTTACCTTGTAGATCGGCTTAAAACCAATCAATGCAAAACCTTATAGCTATAAGCCTTAAACCCTAACGTATTAGGATAGTTTAATTTCAAGCAACTCGATAAACACCTCTTAAGCCACCCAAGAGTTAACAAAGCCCAAACAACTTTGATGGAAGGATTTGTGAGAACAAACTAAAGAATGCCACAATAATCGTTGATAAGTAATTTGGATTCGTAATGCAATTGATGAAAGCGAACCTTACCTCTCTCAATAGCAAAGATAATTGCAAAAGCAAAAAATTTGTTTGATGAATAAGTTAATTATTAAGTTTACAACCCAAAATATCTATTTATAGGTTTACAACAATAATCCTAACCCTATTTTCTTTTTCTTATTATTCCTTCTTTTTGTTTTTGTTAAACCCCCTTATACACTTATGTATAATATATATTTTTCCTTCTTTTTGTTGAATTCATGTAAACTTTTATATATATATATATATATATATATATATATATATATATATATATATATATATATATATATATATATAACTTCATTTTTCATTAATCATAAAAGTATATACGTATCTTTCTTTCTTTCCAAATTATTTCATACATATATGTCTACACCTTTTATTATTATTATTCGGGTCTGAAAATATTTGCAGCCCGGTCAACGTTCAGTATCAACTTCGGTACCTCGGCGATGCCGACGGAATCGATATTTACGATGTCGTCGTAAACATACGGTTCCCAAAACAAATATATTCATATATCACATTTATTTTCAAATTATTTAATTTGCAAAACAATTTCTTTTAAATTATTCGCACTATCAACGTTTTATCGGTCGCGGTGGAATAAAACTCTAGACATGCCTTCGTTTTTGTCAACCGATTGTAAACACGTTTTAAACTCTTAATTATTCACTTATTTAACTTAATCTCTTTTAATATTTACATTTATTTAATTCCTTAGCATGTAATAAATCTTTAATTAATATTACTTTTACGATAAAATCGTAAAAGTGTGCTATGCTTAAAAATGACGACATTTATGACATGTGATTTAGTGATCAAAGTTGATCCAAAAAGTAAAATGTCATTATTTCTGGAACAAAATAATTTTTTACCATATTTTTTTTGTAAGTGCATTAGCTTGATCCTAAAAGTTAAACATTTATATGCAATTGCTTATACCAAGTTCAAGCTATTCAACTGCTATTCAAAATTCATAATGACATATAGGAAGTTAGGTTAGATATTTTGCTGAAATTGGATTGCAAATAAGTTGTTTGCATAAACTAGAAGAACTTAATAACTTGCAAACATTATCATATAATTGCATACCCATAAAAGGTTCAACATCAATTGTTCCTTTCATAAATTTAGCAAGAAATACAACCTAACTAACTGTTTAAGTTCGATTTTGCCTAAAATCCAAAAAAAAAAAAATACCCAATACAAAAAAATTCAAGCTCCAAATTTCAAAGTTATTTTAGTTTTTGGTTTGTTTTGAAGAATGTTCCAAAATTCTCACCCCTCTTTAAATTTTCAAAAAAAAAAAAAAAGTTTAATTAGATTAGTTTTAATTTTAATTTAATGTTTTTAATCTAATAATTATTATTATTATCACTATTTATATTTTATTTTCATTTTTTATTTATTAAAAGAAAGGAAAGAATTAGAAAGAAAAGAAAAAAGGAAGAAGAGGAAATGAAGAAAGAAGGAAGGAAGGGTTTAAAATCTTGAATCGAACCTTTCTGCCCTTAAAATTGAAACGACGCGTTTTGGATCCAGGAAAAACAAAAACAAAAACAAAAGAAAAAAAGTAAAACAAACACACAAAGGAAGAACACAGAACAAGAACCAAAAGAGGAAGGACGAAGGAAGCCACAGACGAAGGAAGCTTCATCTCTTGTAGTCTTACAAAACAGAATCGTACAATAATGATGATGAAAGGCGCAGATGAAGGCAAAGTAAGGAAGGGAAAAGAGGAGGCACGCGATGGAACAAAAAGGAAGAGGAAGAGAAAGAGTACGCAAGGCAGGGCCTTCTACCTATCAAAAGGGGATTTTGGATAGAGAGAGAGAGAGAGAGAGAGAGTTTTCAGAATCCAGAGAGAGAATTCAAAATTGAAGGAAGAGAACTAGTAAGCTCTCATTCTTAAAATAGGGTTTTTGGGTTCTGTTTGTAATTTAGGAATTTTAAAATTAGGATTTTGGTTTTGTAAATTAGGGAATATGAAGGAGAGTTTTCGAGGGATAACAATAAACATCTTCCCATTCTTTTGTGTTTTTAAATTTCTAGGGTTTGGGAATTCTAGGGTTTTAGCTTTTGTCAATTGAGGGGAATTTTAGGACTAGCAGAATTAGGGATTAAGATTTCTAAATTTCATTTGTAAAAGAAATTTGAAGTTGTAATTAAAGAGAACATTGGAAACCTTTTTCTAGATTGAAATCAAAGAAGTCCAATGGCATTTTGAGGTATCTTTTCTTGTTCTTTCTTTTTTAATTTCTGCAATTTATGATGTTTGGTTTAATTTGGGAGCCTGATTGAATATATTGTTTGATTGGGATTTTGTTTGATCCATTTTTTTTAGTTTCATGCTTAGTTTCTGAGTTGTTTCTAGGATAGAAATAGGTAATGCCTCTCTGCTTTTATTTTCTACTTTTCTGTGTTTGAGTTCCAGATTGTTATACCCTCTAGCTTATGTTTGTGAATTTGTTGGAATTAGATCTAATTGTGCTCAGTCTCAGATCTGAGTTTTGTTTCTGTGAAGAATATTGTTTCTGGATTGTTGGGTATGAATGTTGATGGATGTTTATATTCTGTTATTTTCATAACTTTCATTTATTACAATTTCTATGTTATGTGGTCAATAGGAATAGTTATTTATAATTTTTGTGTTTTGTTAAAGGAGTTAGGCAAATGTTTGCATTGGCTGTTTAACCTTTATTTTTGAGTTTCTAGTCTATCTGCCTTTCTTTTCATTCAATTTCAGTTCGCATGGTATGTGTAACATCTCAATGCCTAAGATGTTGCTGCTATAGTAGCTGAATAGTATGCATGAACTTAAATCGACCATGCCATTCATGTTGCTTCCTAAACTGTTTTTGCTATATAAATGTTCTGTTCAACATTTGATGTCACTATGTTTTGGGGGATGGTATCATTTCTGTTGTACAAAATAGATTTTAGGAAACATTTGGACAAAATGTTATCACTAATATAGAACTACTGTCCCTGCTTATTTTCTTTGTTGGCTGAATTTTTAAGATGCTTTTCCTTATATCTTTCCTTCTGTTTTTACAATGTTATTTGAGTTGTTTTGTCATATTCAACCTTTGTTCATGTGACATAAGATGTAAGTCTTGTTCTCAAAGAAAAGAAGGTCCAAAAATTGGTATTGATATTGAATATAACTTCACAATTGTGTGGCTGCCATTTCTACTCATGTGTAGGAGCTTAGTTTTCATTTTCTATGCTTTAATTCTAAATTATTGCTTGTTGGATCAGTATTCCCCTTTGTAGAACATTGTATAAAGTATGATCTATGGACTGTTTCGTATTTTCATGCATATTTAGGATTTATTTGATAATTAAATGTATGTTTAGGGACTATTCAATAATTTGACATTTTTTAAGGATCATTTAGTAATTTTGCATTGTTTAGGGACCATTTAGGTAATTTCGTATGTTTAGGTATTAATTTGTTAATTTTAGAGGTTGCTTTAATATTTCTGCATGAATTATTGGTTGTTTAGTAATTTGCATGTTTAGGGGCAGTTTAGTAATTTTTCAAAATTATAAGGACCATTTAGTAAATTTGCATGCTTAAGGACCATTTTGCAATTTTGTATGACCAGGGACTATTTTATGAATTTAATGGACTGTTTTACTGTTTTGGGGTTTATGGTAATTTTTCATAAAACTAGGGACCTATTTGTAATTTTATAAAAATTAAAGTACTTTATGGTAATTGATGATGTCAATTTCGGCTTTTCCGGTTTATAAGCCAAAAAAAGAAAGTGATAAAACAATTTTGGATGCGGTGCCGAACTAGTCGGTCTTAGAAACATTTTTCGAGTCGCTACACTTTAGGAACCAGTTTTTCTTTTAAGAAACTAAACCAAATTTTATTTTGAAAATTGACTCCATTTTGTTTTTTGGATAAAGCATAGTCTGAATCAGAAATTTTGGATAAGAGAATTGAATACGTTATGTGACACCTCTTACTATATTCCTATGTCATAAAACAGGCCATTTTTTTTTTAACATACGTCAGATGATGTTACTTCCATTTTAGTCACACACACACACACACACACACACACACACACACACACACACACACACACACACACACACACACACACACACACACACACACACACATACCAATCACATGTTTAGTATGTTATTATACACACACACACACACACACACACATATACCAATCACATGTTTAGTATGTTATTATACAAACATCTTTTTCACTTAAACCTATTAAGGTTAATTCGGCTATTCACAGCACTATAAATATATATAGGCATAACGAACATTTTACATATATCAACATAAGGATATAACATTAGTTAATCCAAAAGCTATAAACATAGCACCACTTATATACATGCCTAAAAACTGCATAAAATTATGCTTACAAACCAAAGCATAAACACACTATATGCAACATATACAATATGGACTGTGAGAGGAGAGATGCCTAGATTCCTGCTGGACCAACCTGTGCATAGGCGAGTGAAGCCTCAGTACCTTACTCAATCTGCAGACCTGAAACATATATTGCGATTTTGATGAGTCGCATACTCAGTAAATGTAAACCACATTTAAACAATAATAACATATAAGACAATGATAACATATAAAATCATAACATTAATTTATAACCATAAAACCTGTTTTATCATCAAAGCATCTTTGCCAAATTTCCATTTCTGTGAGATAACCATCTCTATTATATAACCACAGCTGTTATATAATCCATATTTCCACATAACAAACTTTACCATATAAACACTTTCAACATATAACCATCTCCGTATGCATAAAGTGCTATATGTCATGTTTTTCCTTTTATTAAATGGTTGTGATTAACGACTCAGTGATTTGCCCCCCGGAAATTTCACCTATCAAAACAAGGGCTGGATTCAGCAGATGAGGGAGACCCGGAATGCTGTCGGTCATACCACTCAACAAAGTAATAGGAGGAAGACCGGAATTAACCTTCGGCCAAACCTCTCTCTGTAACAATATGAGGAAAACCGGAACTAACCATCGGCCAAACCTCTCACTAGATCCGAAGATCATCAAGGGATATAGGACCTGCAGGTTTTTCTATATCAAGTAAGCCCGTAGGCATTACGGTAAAAACCCGTAGGTTTTACTAGGTGAAATTGTATACACTGGCCTCGATAATCACAACACCTGTAATTATATCCTGTGAAATGCATTTATGCAATATGTACATTTCATATCAATATCTCATATATAATCATATAGCCGGATTTTAGTACCGGTGAAAGCATCACATTTAATCCTGTCCAATCTCTCATATAATCATATAGCCGGATTTCAGTACCGGTGAAAATATCACATAAAATTCTATCCAGATCAAACAACTCAACTGGTCGGATTTCAGTACCGACTCAGGAACCACAAACAAATCAAATCATATCTCAAATATCTCAATTTGACCGGGCTTCATACCGGTCCAAACAATTCAATATAGCAATAT
>CANUEY010135790.1:0-11798 GCA_948099555.1 Croton setiger
ACAAACACACAAAAAAAAATCTTTCAAAAATATTGGTATATATATATATATATATATATATATATATATATATATATATATATATATATATATATATATATATATATATTCAAACACTAGTCCAGGACATTTGCATGGTCAAATGTATGAGATTAAACTTTTCTCATATTTTATTCTATCAAACTAATTGCTCTATTTATATAAAAAAAAAATTATAAGTAATAGTACACAGGATATAGTACTTTTTGGGTTCTTTACCACTATACACTTTAGTAAATTAATTTTTTATTAAACTACTGTTTTAATAATAACAATAATAATAATAATAATAATAATAATAATAATAATAATAATAATAATAATAATAATAATAATAATAATAATAATAATAATAATAATAATAAAACAGAAAATTAACTCCTTTTTCCAAAAACATCTTCATTATATCCACCTGTTCATCGTCAGAACTAGCCATCGATCAATAGCTGGAGGAGAGAGATAGATCGAGTTGCTTTTCACCGATTTTTGATGACGTACTTCAAATCTAATGCCCCCAGATGAAAATCCAAGCGATGAACATTTTGAAACATTGCTAGCTACTTATCGTTGGCCAGAAAAGAAGATCACCGTTCACTATCATCAAAATGTTTTTTATTTTTCTGTCAAATATGGTAGAGTCGAATAAGGTAAGTGTTTGGAAATTCGTATATTCCTAAAAACGAAATTATAAACGAACATGAAACAAATGTCATGAAACAAGATGTTTTTCACTAATCAGTGAAGAACATCTTGAAAATAATTCAAATGCCATTGAAAAATGATCATAAATTATCGTTCACAAGCATTGAAGACAATCCAAAAGTCGAAGACTTGATCTTAAATTGTGGTTGGAGCAAACTTTGATGAAGATGATATAAAGGTGGTTGATTTAATTTTAAATAATTGTTGGAGAAAATTTAATGAAGATAATCCAAGGACCATTGACAAGACTTTTGAACTTAGTTTATGTCTTTTGCATCACAAACCTAAAATAACGACGACTTTTCATAAAGAATTTTTAATGACTATAGTTGGATAAGATTTTGAACTTTAAAGATAGTTGTTTTCAAATCGTGAAAGGTTTAAGGTTTAATTCATACTTTAAATGTGTATGAAGGGTTGTAATAACTATATCTAGAATCTTTATTGAAACGCATTTTTGCTGGCTAGATTCTATGTTGTTTCTGGCTATGATTTTTTTTTTTTAATTGTTTTTAAATAAAAATGTTCTAAAAAGTATGGCGTTTTACAAAGATGCCATTTTAGCTTTTAAAAAACTTTAGGTTCAGATTGGCTTTTGAGCCAAAAATAGTGATCGCCTTCAAAAGAACACCAAAAATATTAAACAAATGGGCTAGGCCCATGAACTCAGCTTGCAGAAAGGTAGCCTAAGTTTTCAGTTTTACCCGGTTCATCTAACCCATCCTTCCACCACGCCTTCAAGTTCAAGAACGCCAACTCCGTCTCTGCATTTTGCACGGCTGGAATCAGCTGAAATTCGACAAAGACGAACAAAATCTCGAAGAAAATATATTCATTCGAAAATGGCAGTGGAAGAATCTCAGAAATTATCTACCTCTACCTCAGAGGAAAAGTCAATTCCAAGTCTTAATCCTGCAGAAGTCGCCATTAACGATAATGAACCGGAAGAAGGAGAGATCGTTCGAGAAGAGGATTCTTCGGTTAAGAAATCGAGCGCTTTAACATACCAGCCGCACCCTCTCGAATACCAATGGACGTTCTGGTTCGATAATCCTTCTGCAAAATCTAAGCAATCCACCTGGGGAAGTTCTATGCGTCCTGTCTATACTTTTGCTACTGTCGAGGAGTTTTGGAGGTGAAATCTCTTATTACCTTGATTGCTTTTCCCTTTTTGATTTGTTTTGATGTTCATTATGCCTATTTTTGGTTTTGCATCATAAATTACGATGCTTGTGAGAGGTTAAGGAAATTCAAGGGATGAGGAAAAGAAGAGATTAGTGTGTTTATTTTGAAATTGGATTCGTTGATGCTGCTCTTTTTTTTCCCCCTTTTGAAGTGGAAATTGAATGTCTAGTGACAGAAGTTTTTCTACTATTTGTGGATCGTTTAGTTTTTATTGAATAATCTCTAGAGATATTTGATATGTCTACAACAATGTGAAGAAATGCTTGCTTTTTAATATATTCATAAAGTATTATTTAGCTGCTTCCAAGGTTGAATCATTATTCGATTCCATTAGATATCGAGAAACTATATCTTTTTTTAAATGACGCGGGTCAATCAAGTTTTGTTATTTTTCATAGTAACCAAAACATTGCTGGAACATTAATTAATAATGACACAGAGATACCAGGAGTTAACCAGTCTGTTCCTATGGGGGAGTTCAATTTTGTTTGTGAAAGTTACATGTTGAATATGCTTGGCCAGTTACTTCTACTTCAATTGATTGTGTTGTTTGTTATGTTGGATAATTAGAAGTAGAAACTAGGAAGTTGAAAATTCCCTTAACAATATGATCAAAAGCTTTATATTGATGAATGACAACCATTAGGGATGTAACTTTTGATGTACCCGAACTATAAACACCCTTTTTTTGGGGGGGGTGCCTGCTCATTTCAACACACCTAATGTTTGTGTGTATGTCTGTTGAGAGTGACATCTATGTACATGACCTTATCAGAAAATGAATGATTTTTTTTTGAAATTGGTTGTTGATTCTTACCATAATCATAAGCTGCGTTGGGAGGAAGGTGAATGTATCATAAGTTGCTTGCCAAATTATGTGAGATTTTACTTCCAATTATCTTTTCTTTGTAGTGTAACCATGAAATTTGTACTGTAAATCAGTGTTTACAATAACATTCATCATCCAAGCAAGCTGGCTGCGGGGGCTGACTTTCATTGTTTCAAACATAAAATTGAGCCAAAATGGGAGGATCCTGTTTGTGCTAATGGGGGAAAGTGGACTGTGACCTTTGGTAGAGGGAAATCGGATACCTCGTGGTTATATACGGTATTTCCCATGCTATTAAGCTGTAAATTAACACCAACTGACATATGATGGAACTTCTCACTTCTCTGTTTGCTTCTCTTAGTTGTTGGCTATGATTGGAGAGCAGTTTGACCATGGAGATGATATCTGTGGAGCAGTTGTCAATGTCAGAGCTAGGCAGGAAAAGATCGCTCTCTGGACCAAAAATGCTTCAAATGAGGCTTCTCAGGTAAATTGACTTGGTGAAATGAAATTAATTCTAACTGGAAATCTTTGTAGTTATTCTTTGGATGTGTATTTACCTTATCTGTATGATGCTTGGTAAACATCTTATTATGGTCAATTGGCCCTGGCCTCCAGAAACAGAAAGAAAAAGATTAGTGAAAACAATCATTTATGGGAGAATGCTCTGGATTTGAATGGTGGTTCTTCAATTTGTGCCTTATACCTAGTATGTGATGTCCAGTTTAGTTATCAAACAGCTGGTTGAATAGCTATATTGTGGTTGAATTGCATTCTGATCTTAAGTTTGTTTAATCCTGCCACTGTGGTCAACATATAAGTATCGAGTGATTGATATACAATTATGTTACATATCTCATAGTCTGTCCAAAGATAGAGTGCATGTCTGCTGCCTATCCTATGCAATCGAGCAGTGAAACAAAATATACGATCGTTCTCACTCATTATCAGTAATTGTTTGGATAGTATATGTTCTGATTGTGCCCGTCTCTTTTGCAGCTGAGTATTGGAAAACAATGGAAGGAGTTACTCGACTATAATGATTCAATTGGGTTTATATTCCATGTAAAGAACCTTCTTGTTTTTCTTTTATCATTTTATTTAGTTAACATCAAGTTAAGAAATAAAATGGTGTGTATCCTGTTCTTTTCACAGGAAGATGCAAAAAAGCATGATAGAAATGCCAAGAATCGCTACACCATATGAGACAAAGAAGCACCATAGAAATGCCGAGAATCGCTACACCATAGGAGACGCAACAATGCTTTTTGAAAAGCTTGCAGCATCCTGTTAGTCTTAAAAATTTTTGAGCTTAGAATATCTGATGACGAACAGCATTTTTTATTGTTAGTTGCTGAACGCTAAGAATTTAGTTGGATGTGTAAATACTATTTTCATATTCATTGAAATTTTTGCAGTTAACGCCTTTCTAAATACATACATCTAAGGAAAACACTTGCCTAGTACTTTTCCCTTTCATCCTATTGGAGTTAACCATTTCTAATCCATGGAAATGATGCCGACATATGAATTTCAGAACTATCGTAATACATGCATACACCAAAATTCGTGGCATCTTCTAGAAATAATGATGGTTGACAAGAGGACAAATAGCTAAAGCAGCAGACTATACTATATATTCACTTCAAATACTTATGTTGACTACAAGATAGTATATAACCCCATATTCCTACAAAAGTATAGCATTTACAAAGGTCTTCACCCCACTGCCAAAATCTATTAACAGGCAGAAAAAGGAAAAGAAAAATAGCTCATATTCTGGGTTAAATATTCATTGGAATATTTCCCCTTCCTCTTCTTCCCGATTTAGTATCTCATCCTCATCACCGATATCATCCTTCATGAACAGTCCCAGCTGCTCCAAAGGGTTATCTCCAACAGTACCTTCAGCCCTTCTCCCATGAGCACGTTGTTTGTAGAACAACTTACCCCCACAAAGCTTCTCAAGTTCTTTCATAATTTCAACGTTCTGCTCAATCTCAGCAGTCTTTTCCATCTGGACCCAAAACAAAAAGAAGAGGAAAAACAGAGAGAATGTTACAGGACAAGAATTTATGAGTTCAACAGAATAACACCAAAATGTCAGAATTTGCTAAAAAGCAATTGCTCAGATGTAAACCTTCTGTAATGCAAGTCTAGCAGCTTCCCTATCTTTCTCACGTTGCTTTTTCAACTCGAACTCTTCCCTCTTACGCGAAGCAGCTTCTGCAGCTCTAATTTGAGCTTCAATCCTAGCTTTCTCTGCATAGTAAAAGAACCTAAATTATCAAAACAAGCAAGCAGATAGATGCTAACACCCCAGAAGGGTTCATAAAGAAGCATGCATCCACATCATCATGAAGTATCTCAGATTAAAATCTTAAGCTCCACAAGGTTTCTTCCATTCACTTAGCTCATTTAAAGCTAGGGAGCCATTGAATTTTATTTTCATATTGGACATACAAATTCTCAAATACCTTCACGTTGCCTCTTTTCCAATCTTTCCTTCTCCTGCTGCAACTTTAATGGATCAGCCTTATCACCCTGTCAAGGAGAATTAATATAAATGTAAGTCCATTACAACAACATTGCTTCATGCTTCCTTTAAAAAAAAATACCATTCCCTAATAGAGGAAAAATTGGAATTGCGGAGGGAAGAGAGGGCCCTACTTGATGCATGAGTGTTCTGTGCTTTGCTTTCAGTATAGTGTCTGCAAATCGTTGCTTTAATATGGCAGCTCGGAGAGCCTTTGTTGGAGACAGTTGTACATCTAAAATAGGTGATTTCCATCCTGAACCAAAAAACAGAGAGGCAAAATTAATGAAAGCTAATATGAAAGATGTAGCAGCTCAGGAAATAATTAAAACTAAAGCAAGCTTCATAATTACAAAAATTCAACCTTCTGTAGAAGTTGCATCTGTCGTAGGCGTTGTAACTTGCGAACTAGCATATATATGCTCATCATCCAAGGCACTAACAGCCCCTTTACACACAGATTCCAACAGAATCCCATCAGATAACCCAGCAAAAGCAGATTTAAGAACATTAGAAAACAAATTAGAAGGTTCCCTAACCTTCAGAATCTGGATCTGACTTGCTAATCTGTGAAGTTGACATTTGCTTCCCTTCGCAACCCTATATTTGAAGTCAGTTTTAGTCACATATTGCAATTTCACAAGTAGAAATCGTGATGATGAAACTGAAAATTACCACTATTGATGGATCAGTTATGCATGCATGGTTATCTCTACCCGATGACCTCTCAGAAGATATATCTGGAAAAAAAGGGTCATAATAAATAAGGTTGCAAATTAAAATACTAGGAACAGTGATACTAACTGAAAAGATAAAAAAAAACCACCTGATGAAGCATGCATGGAGTCACTATTTAGGCTACATTGGCAGGCAACCCTTCCACATGTCCCACACCCATTCACCAATGGACCCAATGGACCCAATGATTGCTTGACAATGGCAGAGCCACAAGCACATCTACCCCCAGTATTAGTGCCTATAAGCCACATTTCCAATTAGCTCCAATAAAGAGCTATAAAGCAGAAATTTTACTCTGCACTTCATACCTTTGTCAGAATCTAAATCCATCAACTTGCTTACACAATTCTCTGCAGATTTAGAAAGTTTTACCTACGTACAGAGCACCCAAAAAAAAAAAAGAAAAATAAATATTACAGAAAACACTACAAATGCGTACAAGTGCATATGAGGTGATTTGTGAGAACAGAAACACATTTAAAAAGGCTATGGAAAATATAAAGTAATAAATAAGAAATCTTATTGCAAAACTGCAAGGAACAACTTACTTTTGCAGCTCTTGCATTTGATGAACCATTTCTTGCCTTATCTTCAGATGATTTTGATGTTTTAACTAGAATAGTATTGCGCAGAGGCGGTGTTCTAGGACAATTTTGTCTCATACCACTAATATCCTTCGGCTTTGTATTCAGAACTTGTACGAAGCTGGGATTTGATATTTCATGATTCCATTTTTCCTGCAGAGATTTCCACCTTGTCTCAAACATTTTATTCAGTTTCTCTGCCATTTTGTGGACAAAATTTGCTGGAGGATTATACAGCATCGCATTTGAGAAAGTCAGTCTGACATCAGAGGCAAACTCATCCGTTCCAGAATACAGTGCCCTCTCCAGCTTGGATTTTATTGTCCCTAGATCCATAGGATTTGATATAACAGAGAAGTAATCAGGAATGTTGAGTTTCACTGGATCCACTGGTTCCTTAAAAACCCAACCACACGGATGAATTATCAGTGATTTTAAAAGTGAAGAACACTGCTGCATCACACTGCGATCCATCTTCTGCTTCTTCTGTGGTTGAGACTCCAAAATCGATGATGGGCCACGTTTATTAGATACTGGCAGCACAGGTTTCTGCTTTACATTCTTTGTGTCACAGGACTGTGACTTTTGTGCCAACTCACATGCCTTTAACCCAGATGTTGATTCTAATCTTTGGGAAGAAAACTTAATCTTCAACTTCTTCGCAGTAACAGTTTCGGCAGCAATCATTGTGAACCTTAAGAAGACAGTAACTGCACCGGCTAGATTTTCAGGTTTGATCTCCTCAATGCAATGACACTGAACTGATCAGTGCCCTATAAAAAGAAAATCAAAGTGCATGAGCAGCTATAACATACATTGACAACCCTGTAATAAGTTTTGAGTAAATAAGCACCAGCTAAATAAAAGACAGATAATAATATAAATTAATTAACAGCTGAGAGTAAGTATATATCACATAGAACTGACCAGAGAATTATGCAAGAAAACCCAAACAAGCTAGCCAGCTTCCAAGTTATTAATACAAACCAACAAATGAAGATGATAACAGATAACAACAAGAGGCTTGAAAAAACTAAGTCTTAAAAGCTCGAAAAAAAAAACCCTAAAAACTGTGCGGATAAGTGAAAAACGACATGGATCAAATATGTTAATCAATATACAAGCTTAACTTACCTGCACGATTATACACAGACATCAAATTGCACAAAAATTGGGAGAACTTATCAGAATTTAGGCATTTAAAAGTGAAATGCAGAAAATAATATGAAAAAAAATATTACTCGAAATTTCGAACTTGAAAAATCGAGAACACAAAGCAAAAAGTCAAAATCCGACTCTTCACGCAATCCCAATTCTAAAAACAAAACCCCAAGGAAGGACTTCAACCGTACCAATACAAACCAGCATACAGTAGCAACCACCTAGAATTA
Source organism: Croton setiger (assembly GCA_948099555.1). Lineage (NCBI taxonomy): Eukaryota > Viridiplantae > Streptophyta > Magnoliopsida > Malpighiales > Euphorbiaceae > Croton > Croton setiger. The sequence continues at coordinate 8,005 of CANUEY010135790.1, forward strand.
ATCAGACTCAAACTATTCAAAAAAAAAACAAAAATTGAAAATAAAAGATGAAGAAAAACAGTAGATCACAATTATAATCTCAAATAATCAAACAAGTTAAGTCGAAAAAATTACACATAGTAACAAGAAAAACTACACAAACATAAGCGCACAACGAATCGATCGAGCACAAGTTCGAATAGAACTCACCTGTATGAAATCAGAGGCGGCCGAACGAATCGATGGATTCAATTGGAAGGAAAGAGAGAAATCTAACAGATTGAAAGGAAGAGAATAGAAGATAAGAGAAGAGAAGAGAAGAGAAGAGATTAGGGTTTATAGTGGAAGGGAGAGTGAGGCGAGGCGAGACGAGAGAGTAGGGTTTTTGCTTTGGCTCACTCTCTCGCTGTCCCTAAACTGTAAACTCTATCCCTAAACAATCGTTCATATTGACACAACGAAGACTTTCCAAGGGTTTAATTAATTATTATATCATTGGAATATCCGCTTCTATTGTACTTACCGCGTTTTGTTGAAATGTCAATTGTGCCCTCTGATTTAAAATTTAATTAGAAATAATATACTAGATTAAATACACCAAATCAATAATAGGACAAAAATATAAAATTAATTTTTATTGATAAGAAGGGTATTAATGAATTTCATTTAGAGAAAATTTATAATTTACTTGGTTCATGAGTATTCATAGATAAATATTTTTAGATTTATTTTATAAAACTTGTACTCCTACTATCTCCAAAATCATTAATTAAATACATTGTTAGACAAATTCCATATCAAAACAATTCCTTTAACAATTTTTTCTCTCTTTTTTAATAATCAAAACAATAAAATATAAATAGAATAATTATTTATCACAACAATAATAATTTATTATTTTATTATTAATGAACATATTTCATTTGTAGAATTCAGAAACTAAATGCTAGTTTATTTTTTATTTGTGTATTCAAGATGAAAAAATAGAAGTTTCATGAGTGTAATGAATTATATTGGGTGGTTTTAACTAATAATATGCAATGAATTTCGAAATCAACATAATTTTAATGATTAATTTTTTGTAGAAAAAAAAAATAATTGTAATGATCATGATTGGCTATTTTTTTTTTTTTTATGAAACAAACAGTAGAAATGGTAAACAATTATTACCACATCAGTTACATTTATGTACTGTTCCACAAGTGCAAAAATGAGTTTCAAAGTCAATAATGATTAAAAGAACAATATAATTACTATTGCTATTAACATTAATAAATTGATAATATTTGTCAATTTGATGAGAATTTAGTTTTAGGGAAGATTCTGTTTGGGCGTGTGGCTGCATAGCTTCACTAATTATGTTTTTTTTAATTAGGAAACAATTGACAGAAAAACACAAGTATGGCCAGCACAAAACAAACTGCCAAGGAAAAAAATAATGCACTTTAAATACTTTTTGTTCTTTTGTAGAAGAAGCTCAATTTTAAAATAATGGTATTTTAATGAAATATTTTGTAGGTTTTCCTTGTTGGAATTAAATAAGCAAAATCTTCAGCATCTGATCTAATGCCTACATTGTCACTTAGATTCCATTTTTCTTATTCTATAGGAAAAGCTTGTTTATCTATTTGATAAGGAACATTCCTACAATGGGTCCAACAGACAACTAAAACTGTTTTTTTTTTCTTTAATAATTATAAAACTACATTAAAAATAAATATTAATGATTGTAATACCAAAATGAGGAGTCACAGCTTTAGATTTTCAAACATCAATACACAATACAGTAACAGCTTTAAATAAATACAGCTTTAAAAAAATACACCAAACCGCATTGAAATAACTTTTAGTATTTTGATCAAATGATAAAATTATTAATTTAGTATTCGGTGAAATAACTTTTGATATCGTTTTTACTGTTATTTATCAAATGTCAACCTTTGTAACTTTTTACGTTTTGCAAACATTTGTTAAATGTCAACCTTTCTTACTTTTTATGTTCTGCAAACATCTGTTATATGCAGCTAAAAGTTTTTCATATAGTTGGAAAAACTTCACTCCTGACTAAAGGGATAACACGAATGGACCAATTTTGATTGGTCATGCATGTGAACCAGTTTTGAATGCCTCTAAACTATACTTTTCTTTTACAAATAAAATTATCATGTTGAAACTATATTATATTGTAGTTAGTATGAAATTATATTTGCTAGACATTTCTGTCCAATTCATTTCAACTATGAAATTATAAATTAGAAAGAAAAAAAAAAGCACTTTTAAGTATTCCTAAATCCTAAGGGAAAATGTTAGTGTGACACCCTTTCCGGTCCACCCGCAATCCGGAATGAACAAGCCGAGGCATCAAAATCGGTATGACCATGTGACTATATGTTGTATAATACATCCATATTCAACAATAAACAGTCATTGTATGAATTCTGTAATAAATTTAAACCATTAAATCATCATGTTACTAATATTCCATTAACTACAACTCGCTGCTCAATGTCAAATTAATTACATGACATAAAATATGACCTAATGTTCAAGGTTCAACAATATGCCCAGTACATGCCAATAACAAAATAATCAAAGAATGATCTAGGCTATCAATGTCGGGTCTGAATTTGATAAAATGGGAGTAGCTGTGGAGAGAGACCATCCAAAAAATCTTCAAACCCCACTACCTGCGAGTTAGACATGTAACTCGCTGAGCAATGACGCCAGTGGATACTTTAACTTTGATAAAAAATTAAAAAACTTACCGTTGGCCTCCATATATATATATATATATATATATATATATATATATATATATATATAAACAGCCATATGTATACAATATAACACCTTATATATATTCAAACAAATTTGCTCCAAAGGCCATAGGTGAAATCCTATTGATAAGGGATTAACACTGATATAGGGATCCGAGATCCAAATAATTCTATATCAACTCACGACCTGAAGCCAGAGTAATTTGTACTGTATGGGTGCAGATTTATTATTCTTATGTTGCAATATAATCTTATCTAAAAGGTTTTTACCCTAACCTTAATGGAGCTCAAACCACAACACCATATTACATCTCATATCACATATATATATACATCAAATCTTTATGAAAAGTCATATGTATGAAATGCTAACATTAAACATTTTGTATGAACACATTCATGCCTTCATGTATCATTAAATACTCAATCATATGGGAAAACCCCCTTTTAAAACATGCCTTTATATTCAATCCATTTAATTTAATTTTACTGTTGTCTAAAGGGGGTCACGCAGGCTACCATGTAAGTCGAGTACGCTAAGAATAAGTGTCACATACGCTAAGAACAAGTGTCGTGTACGCTGAAAGCACTCTGCCAATATTGGAGCAGAAAGAAAGCATGCAGCCCATGCAGCATGAAGAGATCGAGAGGCAGAAAGAGGAAAGAAGGAAGGCAGTAAAATGAAGAGAAGAAACGATGGCGTATTATTTAGAAGCAGCAAACGGTGACGTATCAATTGATAGGCAGTAATCAACTTAACAATGCGGCGTCGTTTTATGGAAAATAGATTGGGAAAATGAGAAGCACGTGAACACGTGATCTTCTCCTTCTATGTCGTTCGTCCAGCAGCAACGGTTTCTGTTGCTTTGTTGCTTTCTGTTGCATGTGCAAAGCATAGATTCTCCAGCTCAGCAATGCTCAACAAACTTTATTAATTGGATTGTAAAGTAGTTTTAAGTCCAATATAGGTATAAAAAGGATGGGTGATGGATGATGTGTGTGTGAGTTTTTACTCTGTTATACTCTGTTTTACGTTTC
>CANUEY010135807.1:0-10194 GCA_948099555.1 Croton setiger
AGAATCATTCAATTATTCATAATTTTCGAAATTCTTATTCTTTTCAAGAATATTTCGTGTGATTCTAGTTTTAGGGAGAGAAACTCTAATTCTTGGATTGCATCAGGAATTCAGATTTACTTATCAAACTTTGTTTGTGGCATTTTTCTGATATCTACCTTACAAAATCCTTCTGTTATTAGCGTTCTTGCTTTCATAAGCAACAGGTGTTATAAAAGGTAAGTTGCTTTCATTTTCAGAATTCTTAATCAAAGTGTGTGTGTGAGTTTGAAGCCTTTATTGCCATAGGGTTCCGCGTCATATCAACTTAATAGCACATCAATTATATCAATGCAAACAAAATATGCATAATATATTTAATTTCATAGACAATATTAAAGTTAAAGTTTCAAACCTCTAATTTAACCTTCGTAGCTCCAATCCTAGCTTTCCTTTTCTTTCCCTTTAAAATTGACTTTGCCTATACAGAAACATTTAACTTAAAACTCCTTTTCCTTAACTGTATAATAGAGAAAAGATGGTAAAATACTTACTACATGTAAATAAGTGCATGATGCTGAATGATTGTTGAAGAATTTGATAATTAGAAGAAAGAATAGAAAGAAGAGGGAAAAGAATGGTGATTGGCCAAAAATGAAGAAGAAAAGAAAAATGGAAGAATGAAAAAGTTTCGGCTTCTTTCTATTTTCAATTTGGTTTTATGTCAAAATAACCAATTTGGTGCTTGTTGTTTAAATTATTACCTACTTGATGCTTCACCCTTATTAAACCTTCTAATGCACTTATATACTTATTAATTCTTTCAAATAAGTCTTTTTTTTAATCCAAAAAAAATTCTAATGGTTCAAACCAACTTTGGTTTGACTTGAACCGAATCTATGTCCAATTGAAGATAACCCAATTACCGAGATATTACAGTGCTTGAGCTATTAAAATTTAAGTAAATACGTATTATTTTCTTTTTTTTTATCATCATTATTAATTTTTTAAAACATAACAATATGAAAAAAAAAAATTCTCTCAAAATTTTTCATTCTCTCCCTATTTGCCTCCACTGCTGTCTCACTCTCATCTTCTCCTTCAAAACCAACACCACCATTATCAACAAATTCAAAACTAGTAAAAAAACCCAGCAATGTAGAAGCATATTCCGGGAAACAAAAATGACTACAAAAAAAATTTCAAGGAACCAAACTGATGATAGAAAGAACTTTATTAACGCAGTAGGGACGTCATTAATACCACTACTGTAGAAGCTCACTCCGACGACTTGATGGTTGGCTGAAGGAACAGTGACAAGTAAACAACTCTTTAGACCTTGACAAGTCAACCTATGCACTTAAGGTCATCATTAACTGGCCAGAGAAGAAGATATAATTAGGATCAACTCGAGTCAAATAGATTCAAAATACTTTCTGGCAATTTTCATCAATTTATGACAGATAAATGAGTAAAATGTATGTTTTGGTTCCTTTTGTCGAAACCTATCGATTGGTATGAGAATTATTTTAGGTGGTACAATGGATTCACAAACTTGGTATGGAAGATGAGCAGTAGCTGCTCTTTAATTGTTATGTAGCATAGCGATTATGCGAAATTGCAAGTGTACGAGTCGCTCAAGTAATAGAGTGATGATATGACATCCCTAACCAAAATCATACTTCATACATATCTTCATTATAGGTATAACACATTTTTATGATTTAATTGCATAATCATTTATTTGATAAATAAAGGTTAGCGAGGTGAATAAATGATTATTTACTTACTAATGAAATTATATACGAACCTTATAGGAATTGAATTGAAAACACAATTTTTAGGACTCATAAATTGTCGGTATATGGAAACCAGGGGATCTGCTAGAGTTTTTATTTTACGCAACCGTTTAAATTACAGCGAAATCATTAAAAGATGTATATATGAATTTAATATAAGGAAGATAAGTCAGTTTCGAATCAACAAAATATTTTGACTTTGGAATTTTGAATTTTTATAACGACGTCATAAATTTCGGTTCTACCGACATTATTATTGTCGAGATACTAAAGTCAGTAACGATTTCGATTGGACCGTAAATAATTTTGGTCCCGATAATATATATATATATATATGTATATATATATATATATATAAAAGAAAAAGTGAAATGAATAATAAAAATATATTTTTTAGTTATAATAATAATAATAATATTTAATTGAATGAGGTTGCCACGTGAGTGCATGTATTACACCTCCACAATTTTATATGGTCGGAGATCAAAAAATAAGATTGTTGAAATTTTAGAGAGCAACCTATGTATTAGTCCCAATCTGATCCTTAGTCATGGTTGGTTAGCGGATCTACGTCCTCGTTCCGCTAGGTATTGTTGTCGGTTGGTTATGCCAAATTGGTAATAAAAAAAAAAAATCATAGTGGTAAACATGTCCGTTTATGTTTGTCTGATATGTAATCTATATATATGTTCCAACCACTCAATGAGTCAAAGTTATGCAAGTTTGACGTTGGAGATAAGTGTTATGGTCCCACCTCTTGTACAAACAAACGTTCTCACATCAACCATACCCATTTCTTTTACATTTCCTAACATCTCCCAATTAACTTACCGAACAAGTTTTAGCCTACCACTGTCGGCCTGCCTTCGTCGACATTTCCAATCTTTTTTTTTTTCTTTTGACAAAACATGTCCATACTTCATTCCTTAAATGTTAACACTAAATTATGAGAAATTTCATTTGAACACACCAATATCGTAAATTTTCTCAGATTTCCACCAAATTTTAATACAGCTAATACATTTTCATTGAACCAATCGAGCACCACTTAATAATTAATTGAATTCTAAAAAAAAGACTCCCCAGGAGAGATCACTAGACGTGCCCTATATATATACCACCCCCACCCCTCTTGAGGCTTCATTTCCCAAATCATCATACTTCATAAAGAGGATGATTCAAATGAAGGAAGGAGATGTGTTTGCTACAGTGGGATCAGTTATTGCAAGTATTATGTTTGTTTGGGCTATGTTCAAACAATACTTTCCATACGAATTAAGAGAACGTTTCGAAAAATACACTCAAAGAGCCTTCACTTTTGTTTACCCTTACATTCAAATTACCTTCCACGAGTTTACTGGCGAACGCCTGATGCGTAGCGAAGCCTATTCGGCCATCGAAACTTATCTTAGCTCCACTTCTTCCTTGCAGGCCAAACGACTCAAAGCGGAAGTGGTTAAGAACAACCAGTCCCTTGTTCTCAGCATGGATGATCATGAAGAAGTAGCTGATCATTTCAATGGAGTTAAGCTCTGGTGGGCTTCAGGAAAACATGTTATGAAGTCGCAGACCTTGTCTTTTTATCAGATTACTGACGAAAAAAGATATTATAAGCTCAGATTTCATAAGAAACACAGAGAACTCATTATCGGACCTTACCTCAATCATGTCCTTAAACAGGGTAAGGCAATTAAGGTTCAGAATCGACAGCGCAAGCTTTACACGAACAGTGGCTCTCACTGGAACCATGTAGTGTTTGAGCATCCTGCAACATTCAAAACACTAGCCATGGATCCAATCAAGAAGAAGGAAATTATGGATGATTTGATTTCCTTTAGTCAATCAGAAGAGTTCTATACTAGAATTGGCAGAGCATGGAAAAGGGGTTATCTTCTTTTCGGTCCGCCCGGAACCGGCAAGTCTAGTATGATTGCAGCTATGGCTAATCTTTTGAATTATGACGTTTATGATCTGGAATTGACTGCTGTGAAGAATAATACAGAATTGAGAAAGTTATTAATCGAAGCGTCGAGCAAATCCATTGTAGTTGTTGAGGATATTGATTGTTCTCTGGATCTTACAGGTCAGAGGAAGAAGAAGAAGGAGAAAGAAGAAACGGGTAATAATAAGAATAACGAAACAGAAGAAAAGCCTAGTCAAGTTACTCTTTCTGGGTTATTGAACTCCATTGATGGGTTATGGTCAGCTTGTGGAGGAGAAAGGATAATTGTTTTTACAACAAATTTTATAGAGAAACTTGACCCAGCACTTATTAGGAAAGGAAGAATGGATAAGCATATAGAATTGTCTTATTGCAGTTTCGAAGCTTTTAAGGTTTTGGCAAATAATTACCTTCAGATTGATGCACACCAACTGTTTGACAAAATTAGTGGGCTGTTGGAGGAAGTTAAGATTACTCCTGCTGATGTTGCCGAGCATTTGATGCCTGTGACTGTCCCGTGGAATGCTGATGTTTGTCTAGAAGGTCTCGTCAAAGCCCTCGAAATGACCAAACTCATACCCCAGGAGCAATCCGCCCCAATACACAAAGAAGAAGTGGAATTGGAAGATTCTGTATTGGGTAATGAATAGTTACCATTCCGATTGTTATTAATGTCACTTGATCTATTAAAAAAAAAATCTAATGTAATGGACTTGGTTCAATTTAATAGAAACTTTTGTACACATCAATAAGTTATGTAAATTAATTTTATATCTTTCATCTAAATTTTTTCAGATTTGCGCAAATTTTTATTCAATTAAGTCTAAATTTTTTCAGATTTGCGCTTTATCTTTATTCAATTAAGTCTTTGTTGGGATTGATATAAGCGGAAGAAAGAAAAACAAGTAAATGTGTCTAATTTCCTTTCCATTGTTTGGAAAATAAGAAGGATATGGGAAGTAGAGAGAAATGATTAAAATTATACCAGTATTTCCCTTCTTTTCGCTCAAAACATTTCTCTCCAAATTGGAGTGAAATTTCATTTTTTCTACTGCAGCATAATTTCCTTTCTTTTCCCTTGGTGCAATTAAAACAAACAAAGGCTAAAGGAATTGACGAACAGGTCTTGAGTTTTATATACTTAGGTTTTCACAAATATACAACGAAATTCCTATGATTTCTACTATTATATTATGGAATCTTCTCTTAATTTTCTTGGTTATTTTGATACGGAAATTATAATTTGGTCCTTCTGTCAAAGAAAGATGACAACCAAATTTCATTTTGGTCCTCTGACATATTAGAAAGATGCATTTTAGCCCTAATTCAAGTTAATTTGTTTAATTAATTATATTTAATTTATTTTAATCATATTTAACTAATTTTAAATACAAGAATCAACTTATATATATTAATATAATAAATTTTGATTTTTTAAATTTAATAAACTTTAGTTCATGATTAATTTGATTATTTTATTACAAAAAATTTTAAATTTCATAAATTTTATTATATAAGCTTCTAAATTTAAAAAAAAAAAAAAAAGAGATTTTATTTATCTTTGGCATGAGCACCAACAAGGTCCGCCTGTCAATGCCATTGCTACCACCACTCTCGATTTTCCCCTGTCACTACCGTCCTCCATCATCTCCCAACCTCGGTCAGTATCCCTACATCTTCTCCCTAAATATGATGGACAAGAACCAACAATCTTTTCCTCCACTTGCCGCCACTTTCACCTTCCATTCCATCAGAAAAACAACCACCATATCTGACAATCCAAGGAGATTCTTTTTAGTATATTTTTAGATTATTTATATTAATTTCCTTTTTTATAAGTTCTGTTTTATGATCATCAATTGGCTTTATTTTTTTCAATGTCATTTTTAAGTCTTTTAGTCTCTACAAGAGGTTTGGAAGAATCTGTACCTTCTCTAATGGTTAGTTTTACAATTTATACTTGGTCATGAATTTTGGTCTGCCTTATTTGATAGGTAGAGGATTTTGGCAAAGGCTTGGATGTTATGCTAGAGAAAAATGAGTTGCACCATATTGAAGAGTAGGATTTGGAAATATGGGCATTAATCTATAACGCATACAATTGTTGCAAATTGAGATTATTTTTTTATCAATTATGTAGCTAACGGTGGTTTATTAGTATTTTATACCGGCTCTAAATTGTGATGGTATCTGTTATTTTGTTTAACATATTTAATTTGTTCATTTATGATACAATTCGCGAGAGGTTTGGTTTAGAAGCTGTTTTCTTAATGAAGTTTTATTACTCAGTATGGACATATGCATTGTGCTAGATATTGTGAAAGAATCCCAAGTATGTATTTGTATGGAAAAATGCCAAATATGGCTTTTTAGATCACTTGATAACTTAATTTTAATTGACAAAAAATAAGCCTTTTTAAACTTATAAGTGAAAAATATTGTTCATTTAGCGTGGATGAAGTAATGTAGTAACATCTTTCAAATTAGAGTGCTGATAATGGGTGCTAATAGCACCTAGTGCTACTATTTTCTCTAAACATTCTTAAAATGTTTATTTTGCTTAAATAATTTAACTGAAGACATAGATAATTTATATTACAGTTCCGATTAAATTGCTAAAGTTCCGCACCTAATATACTAGATCAAATAGTAAGTGCAAATTAAAAATTGTTTATAATTGTAATTTTTTAGTTTGGTTCAACAATTAGACTTGATTTGAGTAGGTTTTGGATTCAATTGTAATAGGTTTTGGCTTTTGTTTATTTTTATTTTTATATTTAAGTTTATCTGTTAAAGCCTTTTAGTTATCTAATGGGTTTTAGATACGGACTATTCTAGAAAGGCAATTCTAAACAATAAAAGGAAGTTAAAGGATAAGAAGAACTTGGTCAGAAAGTTGTTCACGCACAAGTCAGTAATGGAGCTGCTGTTTTACGTACAGGATACCTTTGGAGTAATGGCATCCACATAGAGCTATGGAGTAACTACTGCCTACTACAAATTTTGAAAGCAGAAAAAAGAAATAAGAAAAAGTGTTAACGCTTAAATTTTTACCTTCAAACACTGTCGAAAAATGAAAACTACTGGTTCCAAGATCCGAGCCTGTGAATTGTTTAACAATCTAGATTGACAACTAGCAAGTCTCTTTTAAGTCTTTCTTCAAGTATATATCAAAACTATATGTCTTAAACTTTTTTGCTGGGTTTTTTAGATAAAAGTGTTTTTTAGAGTCTGTACGAAAATAAGTGAACTCATCATAAATCTTTCAATTAATGAATTTCATTTTCGTTAAACGGGACATAATCTCTAGGAACGGAAAGAAATTTCTGCAAGGGGTTCCTAATCTTTCCAATTGAAGAGGTTGTTTCATCATTAGAAGAGTTTATAAAGGGTTTTTAGCATGAATGGAAGGTTTGACTCCCGTTTTTGCAATTTTTCCTAAGTTTGGGGCTGCAAAAAATGACAGCATTAGGGAGTGCTTAGTTAAACTATGAAATCTCACATTAGATATTAATTAAAATTTGATGTGATATATAAGTTAAAACAATTAAATATTTAGTTAACTTGAGTTAACCATTTTAAGCCAGTTGTTGACGCTCGATTTTTGACCCCAAAATCTAGAAGAAAAATGTTTAAGAAAAAAGAAAATACATTTATTTTATTTTTAATTTTTCCTTATCTTGTAAAAAAATTGAGAAAAAGAAGAAAGAAGAAAAAAAATATTAAAAGAAGAAAAGATATAAAAAATAAAAGATAGAAAAGAATTAGAAGGAAAAAAAAAAGGGAAAAAGGAAAAAATGTGAAAGAAAATAAAAGAAAAGGAGGAATTTGGAAGAAAATAGAAGAAAATGTGAAATTGGGAAGAAAATAAAAGAAAAAGGGATGTAATTGAAAGAAATTAGAAGTGAAAGGAACAAATTGGAAGAGGAAAAAGGGAAGGAAGGACGGAATTGAAAGGGGAAACAAGTATAGGGGCCAAAACGGAATATGCAGAGAAAAGAGGAGAGAGCACGCCAGGGAAGCTTAAAACGTCGTCGCTTTACTTAGTGTAAACGACGTCGTTTCATTGAGTCAGAAGGCAAAAAAAATAATAATAAGTGGAACGCAGCATTTCAAGACGGAACGACGTCGTTCCATTGTTTACCAATAAAAAAAAATAAAAGAAGCAGACGAGTAAAACGTTGAACGAAGCAGTACAGAAACGTGAAGAAGATGAACGTGAATAGGAGACGTGAATCGAAGGGATGGTGAAGGCAGAAGAAACAGAGTTGGATTGGGATTCAAGGAGCGGAAGAAGATGAATTATGATTGAAGACGGAAGGCTTCGGCTTACAAAAGAGGGAAGCGGTGTGTTGACGCTTGATTTTCGCCCCCGAAAATTACCGATGATGATAAAAGTTCCAAACGCGAAATTTCCAGAATTCCAAAGCAGCTCGGTTCTTCCTTCTCTTCAAAAATATTTAAATGTTTTTAATTCTAAAAATTTTCTTCTTCAAAAAAAAATGTACTAAGTAGGTGTTGAATTTTAGGTTTTATAATGCCAAAAAAAAAAACAAAAGAAAAATTAGTTTTAAATTTTAACGTTTATTTAATTAATTTGATTATATTTTTCTTTACTTTATTTTGATTTTAATGTTGGGTCTAGAGTGTTTGTTTTAATTTAAAAAAAAAAAAAGAAGAAGTGAAATTTAGAATTGGAGAGAAAATAAATTAAAAGGAAAGAAGAAGGGTGTAGTTGAAAGGAATTAGAAGACTTGGGGAAATTTGAAGGAAGGAAGGACGAAATTGAAAGAAAGAGGAAAGTATATGGGTTAGAAATAGAAATAAGAGGAAAAGAGGGGGGAAAAGTGCAACAGACATGAAACGACGTCGTTTTACCGAAAGTAAAAACGACGGCGTTTTAATGAGACAGAAGACAAAAAAATAAAAAGAAAACGACGCCGTTCGTCTTTACTACAAAACGAAAAAAAAGAGGAAAATGGAAAGAACACGATCTCCTTCGTTTTCTGCTGAAAACTCGAAAACAGAAAGAAAAGGAATCACGAAACAGAGGGACGTGAAGAACAGAAATACAAAGAGGGGCACGACAGAAGCAGCCGGAGATCGTGGAAGAACGGATTTTCTGGAATCGTGGCTGGGAGCGCAGCCGGAGATTGTGGAAGAACGGATTTTCTGGAGCCTATAAAGGCAGAGAAGGTTTCTGGAAAAGGGGTTGGATTTTTCTGGGGGGGAACAGTTTCAAAAAACGGGAAAAAAAGATAGTTCTCGGGGGAGAGAGATTACAGTTTCGAAATCCAGAGGGAGAAAACAAATTGTAAGCTTCGTTTTTAGAGTTTTTCTGGTTTGGAAAATTGGGGCTTTCTGTCCATTTGGGGTTTCTGTTTCTCTCGATTTGAAAGGTTAGCACTTAGAGTTTTCTTATTTATTGTAAAGTGAGGGATTTTCGGTTTCTAATTTGGAAAACACTATAACGAGGAACGACAAAGTGTAGAGTTTCTGGAATTTCAATAAAAGATTGGAATCGTTTTCTGAGGTACATTTACGTTCTGTTTTCTGTTCTATTTTCGATTTAAAATGATGATAATGGTTTTTGAACCAGGTTAAATGAGTTATTTGATTCTGTTCTCTAGATTGTTTGGTATTGTTTCTTCAGTATCACTGTTTTTCTTCTTTCTGGATTCCATGGAACTTTATCTGTTGAGAGTATGAACATTGTTCAGTTTAGGTTGCTGTTGTTTGTGCTCATTCTCCATTTGTTGTTTTGTTGGCCTTCTTGATTCTGTTTGAATGTTTCATTCTATATTGGTTTCCTGCTGGATATTCTGTGCAATGAACATGATGATATTTCTGTAGATTCCTTAGGTTGAATGGTCTGTAAGTATCAAATTGAATAAATTGTCTGTTGATTGTTTTTTGTTTCTTTGGTTGTTGGTTCTGGAATTTGTGAAAGTGAATTGGCTGGGATTATAAAAACTGTTTGCTCAACAATGTGGCTGCCCTTGTTAACATTTTAATGTTAAGATGTTGAAATTGAGTTAATTATGTTGCCTGTTTATTGTCATTCTCAAAATGTGTCTCTGTTTGCTATACCATAGCAGAACATGTTGATGGGGATGTTGTTCATTCTAAAAATTCAAGAAGCTGCGTAAATGTTCTAGATTATAGGCAGTTTGTGTTTAGCTGTTAGTTGACTGTTACGAATTGCATGTTAAGGAACTCTAACTGGTTAAGCCGTTTTGCATGCTGCCATGGTTGCAATCACTGTTCAATCATCATCTTGTTGGTATATATTGCATCTGATATATCTTCTGCATATCGATGTTCATGTTTATACCTTTGTTGATTCTGCCATAATCTGTTTCCAATGGATAGATGTGTAAAAGTTGGTTTGAAATCTTTATTTATTGATGTTTTTGGCTTTGAGATCCCAGTATGTAAATCTTGCATGCAGTTTGGAATAGTTTGTCACTGTTG
>CANUEY010136001.1:0-10443 GCA_948099555.1 Croton setiger
TCAATTTTCTGTAAACTCTTTTTAAATTTTCCGGAAAAATTAAACTTTTTCTTCTAACCTTCAGACTTTTCTAGGATGATAAAAAAATAAATATGTAATTATTTAATAAAATCTTAATTGAAAGAATAGATAATTGCTATAGTCATAAAAGGTGAATGGTTGTGCTTTACACAATAAAATTTTATCACATCAGTTCAATGCAATAAAAGTGTTTGGTGCAGTTGGTTAGCATGCATGCTTTCTTGTTAAAGGTTGCTGGTTCGAGCCTTAGTGTTGTTATTTTTCATATTTATAGTAAGTGGGCCCCACAGGTTTGATTTAATAATTAGAATGGTTCGATTTGACCGTCGACTAACGGTCAAAGTGGACGGAAGGACCTCAGAGTACAATTTCCATTAGAAATAGAGGGACCTTCGAGTCTATTAGGCCAAACCTCAGGGACCCAATAGTAATTACCCCAACAAAAAAAGCCCTAACGAAGAAATCGAATGAAAACAGAATAGGAAGAGGCGGGATTCGAAATCAGGGAGAGAGTCTTTCGATTCTAGAGAAAAACGAGTAAGCTTCCTCTGAAATTTAGGGTCTTCTGTTTGTGAGAGATTATGGATTCTGTAATTAGGGTTCCTTTTGTAAAATTAGAGAAATTAGGGTTTTCGATTTAGGGACTTTGGGATTTTCCTACTGTCTGTAAACAATTAAAATAAAAAAAGAAGTTCAATTTGTAAATTCGTTGTTTGTTCTTGTTCTTGTAACAAACTTGAAATTTGGAGAAGGATCCTACATCTTGGATTAAAAGCTTTTTAAGGAATTTGGTATAATCTGGCTCCCTCTTCTTCTTTTCATTATTATTGACTCTGTTATACCTATTGCTTTCTGTTGTGATTTAAAAAAAATGATATTCAATTTGTATGTGAGAGAGCCGGATTGAAATCTGAGTTCCTGTATGGTGTGTGTTGACCTTAATGTTGATTTTCATTACTGATTATCAACATGAGCTTACTTCTGTTCATGTTCCTATTTCGAATCTTGAATCAATTATCATTCTGGGATGACTCTGTTAACTGCTCTTGTTAGGGAACCAGATTGATGACGATTTGTGTGTTCTTCTGCCTAGTTAATCAATCTTTGCTACATTATTTTCTATTTTGTTTCTATTTGGATTCCCCTTTAATATCCTTTGTAATCAATTTGGGTTAAAAGTCTAAATGTTGAGTGATTTAGACTGTTTTATTGATTCTGCTGGAGAGTTTGTGGATTGTAACATATGAACTGATGCATACCGTTGCTATGCTTTACTTGTCATTTTGGATCTTTCTTTGAGAAGAACGACAGACATCTCTATCATGTATAGCTGGATTCCAGTTTAAGTAGACTCTGTTTATATATTCCTTAAAGTTGATCTCTAAACTGTCGAATATGGCCTGTTTGATTCCTTTACCATGCCCAGTTTCTGTTTCATGTGATGAATTGAAATAGATTTGTTCTAGATTTTGGTTCCAAATCTGCTTAGTCTTCCTGTCACTTAAATTGTTTTTGGCTGTTGCAATTAGTTTTTGTCCATCATATCAAGATTTATCAATTATATTTTAAGGCTCATTGATCTTTTTTTCTGTTATGAATAATCTTTGTTTTCTTCTTCAAAATGCATTTTCAAACTTTTTGTTTTGCGAATAAATATTGTCAAATAAAGTCAATTCTAAAAAGATTTCTTGGTTTGCTTAATTTAACAGACTTGTGTTGCAGACTTACTTGCTATAGTTTGAGTCATCACTATTGATATTCATTATTATCATTGAAATCTTTTATTGTTTTCTTTACTGTTTGATGTCAGTTTGGTCACATTACCAATGATTATTATCGAAATTGTTTCAAGGTTCAATGGTAATGGTTGATGCTCATTATGCCAGTTACACCCCTTCTGACTTTTGACCTAAGCTCAACTTGGATTATGATCTAATAAGTCTTATATTGTCATGTTTTGCTTTTCAGTTATTATCATGTCATTCAATTGTTTTAACCATTTCCCAAAATTGCATTTCAATCATAAGAATGATCTGAAGTTCTCTATTCAAGCAGTTTTTAGTATAATATTGTCTTGGTGAGTATGATTCATATAGTGTTGCTGTCTTAGACAGATTGTTATATTTTGGAATATGGATTCAATATGTTTTAGTTGTTTGCAGACTGATTAGGTATGATTTGGTTTATTCCAATGATTGAATTGATTCTGTGTTTATGAACAACCTTGAAATCAACCATGGTTCAGTCTGTTGTTACCATTTTGATTAGAAATCTCAGTTCAAGACTAATTATTGTTTGGTTTGTCGAGAATGGTTACAAGAATATATTTTGATAATTCTGGATTGTTTTGAAATATATTATGAATATTGGGACTAATCTTGTAATCTTGCAATGTAAATACTAAGTTTATATGTTTATTTGATTAGGATAATATATTGTAATCCCTGTTTAATCAACAGTCTGTTTAAGTATGCTAAGCAAGTCAGGGGGCAGATTAGTAATTTATGTTTAATTAGGGACCTAATCGTAATTTTCCAAAACTTTAGGGACCTTTTTGTAATTTTTCATAAATGTTTTATATGTTCGTTTTACATGATTTCGGGGTATTCTCGGGTTTAAATAATTAACTCGGGGATAAAAAAGAGTAGATTGTAATTATTTTAGGACTCAATTGTAATTATTTTCTCCGAAATGGAGAAAGAATAATTAGGTTAGATGTGATTGTTTTATATTTCCGCACTTTAATTTCCGCACTTTACTGCTTTCATTATTTGAATTTTATTTTTGCAAATGACCGAAAACGCCATTTAGGAACATCGTTAGTTTAATCACAACAGCGGCATTTTTATTTAAACTTAAATTTTGGAAAGAAAAACAAATTAGAGGCTGGTTTTTACCGGGCGGCGGTTTAAGTAAAACTTAAACCGTCGTACCTTACCCGAATCTCTGATTTTGATCAGTGCCTTTCATAATTAAAAACGGAGTCATTTTTCTAAAAATAAAATTGGTGTCCCGAAATCGGGTGGCGACTCTAAAAACAAAACGTTTTTAAGACCGATTAGCTTCGGCATCGCAAAACCAAAAATGGTTTATCACCATCTTTTTGATATTAAAACCGAAAACGGGCTGTCAACAACAGAGCAGTGAGGAAGAAAGAAGAAAAAGAGAGAAAAAGAAAAACAACCAAGTTGCATGGGGTACCTAAAGTAGTTGAGGAAGCTTAAGGGAGTTTCTGGGAAGGATTTGGTGGCGAGAAACTGCCGGAAATCCGATTGAAAGCTGGAAGCAGAAACTAGGTATCGGGCGTAGCTGTTGGCTAGAGGAGGAAGAAGATCAAAATGGCAGCATAGACTGCGTTTTGATGAAAATTTCCTCTTGAGTACCTAAACTTGGTAAAATTACATTTTGACCCCTAAAGTTTATAATTTAATGCAATTTAGTCCTTCCAACAAAGTTTTAATTGTTTTCAATTTAGTCCTGCTAGATTTTAATTTATGAAAGATTTTGTTTTGGTCTCTGAAATTCTAACGCGTTTTCAATTAAGCCCTCCAGAACTTTTAATTGTTTTCAATTAAGTCCTTCCGCCCAAATTGAGTTTAAAAAATTATAATTTGACCTCTGAAGTTACTGGCAGACTTCAATTAAGTCCCTGGAAACTTTAAAGTTATTAAATTGGGTCCCTCCGCCCAAATTAACTTCTGAATATTGTAATTTGACCCATAAACTTGCTGCTAGACTTCAATTGAGCTTCTGAAAACTTTAAAAGTTATTCAATTGAGTCCTTTTTGGTTTAAGTTAAATTTATTTTTATAGATTGGGCTACTTAATTAATAAATTGAGTTAGATACTTATAGATATTGTTAAATATAATTACCATATGATAAATTAAGATTGAAAATTAGTTTAAATGACATTTTTAAGTATTTTTAATATAGAAAATATATGTTATAAGTTAAAATTCAAATGCAATAAGATTTATTTTAAAATGGAATTAAGTTAATTAAAAAGAATAAGTGTTTAATCATGTATCATATCATATGTAAATTATTTGTATAGAAGATTAAATATTTGTTACGTTGAATTATATAAGAACATCGAGTGTAGGAGGGGGACGAGATGAACAACCCGAGACCCAACCTAGCTCACAGTTGTGAGGTAAGTATAAACTTATGTTGATGGTTAATTTTTGCCCCAAAAAGTACCAATGATGATTTTTGGGATCTTAGCAGTTGTGGTTCTTCCATGTCCAGGCTCGAAGAGATCTCCCGAACTCCTAAACAGCTCAGCTCTTCTCCGTTTCAAAATATTTTTAATGTTTTCAGTCCCAAAAAGTCTTCCCCAAAATTCTTCTTCTATTAATATAATTAAGTATTTTATTTAATTTTCAAATTTTGAGCTTTATTTTTTTTAAAAAGAAGAAATTAAAAAAAAGAAAAGAAGAAAAAAAAATTTAATCTAGTTGTCTTTTTGTTGAATTTTAATTTTAATTTTGTTTTATCTTATTTTAAAAATGAAAATTTTCAAAATATTTTTAATGTTTTCAGTCCCAAAAAGTCTTTCCCAAAATTCTTCTTCTGTTAATATAATTAAGTATTTTATTTAATTTCCAATTTTTGAGCTTTTAAAAAAAGAAGAAATTAAAAAAAAGAAAAGAAGAAAAAAGAAAATTTAATCTAATTGTCCTTTTGTTGAATTTTAATTCTAATTTTGTTTTATCTTATTTTAAAAATGAAAATGTTAAAAAATGATTTTAGATTTTAATTTCATTTTTAAAGAAAATTAAAATTAGTGAAAGAGAAAAAGGACTAAATTGAAGAAAATAAGAAGATGAAGAAAAAATTAGAAGGATTAAATGGGAAGAAAGGGTTTATTTGAAAAAGAAATAGAAGAAATGAGGGTGAAAGGAGGAGAAATTAAAAAGGGAAGGGGGAAATAATAGAAGAAGGTCTGAATCGAACCGAAATTGGTTATCGAATCAGAATTAATCAGCTCTGGATCTAGCCGCTCAAAATGTGTCGTTTCATTAAACAATGAAACGACGCCGTTTCGGACGCAGGAAACATAAAAAATATAAGGGAATAGCAGCCAAAATGCTGCCGTTCCCTTCCTTTCATCATGTATCAGAAACAAACAAAGACGAAAGAAGAAAGAATGAAACAAAGGCAGGAGGGCGATAATGGGCACGACAGAAGCACGATGGAGACGAAGGAGAGACAGTCGGGATTGTGTCTGGAAGCGCAGCCGAAAATCACTCCACAGTGGGTTGGAGCAGTTGAGGCAGAACAGAATGGGGAGAACTGATTTTCTGAAGCCTATAAAGGCAGGAGGGCTTTCTGAAGAGGGGTTCGGTTCCGACGGAGGGGACTTCTCTAGAGAGAGCACAGAGGGATTGAGGAAGAAGAAGCCTCTACTGGAAAATTAAATACTAAGAGTGAGATTAGAGAATTTTGCTTTTTGATTTCTGTAAAAACAAATTTCAAACTCTTGATTCAAAACTTAATTTGAAATCAAGATTGAAACAATGTTTCAATTCCCATTTCTGTTTTCCAATTTTTTTTAAACACTAAGTTGAGAAGGGTGTAAAGGATACTGGAATTCGTTCTACAGTCACTAGCGATTCTAAGGTAATTCTAAAGTTTTTTTTTTTTGTTTCGTTTTCAATTTATATTTAAAATGATTGGAAATGCTTGGGAATCAGATTTGAGCACATAAATTGATTCTGTTAATCTTATTGTCAAATGTGGTTTTGCTTTTTGTTAACGCCCGCGGCGGAGCGCTAGGTGAATTTTATGAATTCGAAAAAGCTGAGTGACAAAACAATTTTTGATTTTGGGCGCTGTCGAACTGATCGGTCTTAAAAAACGGTATTAGAGTCACCACCCGATTTCGGGACATCAAATTTTAATTTTAAGAAAAAGTGACTCCATTTTTATTTTTGAAAAATGCACTGGTCGAAATAAGAGTTTCGGGTAAGGGGGTAAGGTACGACGGTTTAAGTTTTACTTAAACTGTCGCCCGGTAAAACCGGCCTCTTGGTTTGTTTTTCTTTCCAAAATCTAACTTTGAATTTTATTAAAAAGTCGTTGTGTGATTAGCTAGCGATGTTCCTAATTGATAATTTTCGGTCATTTTGTGAAAAAAATTTCAAACAATAAAGCAATTAAAAATACGGAAAATTAAAGTGCGGAAAGTAAAGCATTCAAACCCTAAACTAATTATTCTTTCTCCGATTTGGAGAAAATATTTACAAAACAGTTCTCAAAAATTACATTCTACCCAATTTTATCCCAATTTAAACCTAAATACCCCAAAATAAACTAATCAAAACAATTATGAAAAATTACCAAATGATCCTAAAAAATTTAGAAAAATTACAAAATAATCCCCAAATTAAGAAATTATCTAAACAAACTTCTAAACATGCCATATAATCTAAATAATCAATAAAATAAGTAAACTCATCATTTAGGAATTAATCATGCAAAATTTCAGTTTTGGTCCCTATATTTTCAAAAATTTCAAATCTGCCCCTATGTCATTTTTATTTCAGAATTATTTCATTTTATTTTATTCCATTAAAATTAACTTTAATCAAATGATAGCTTATCAAATAGTCCATGAATTCTAAGATAGTAACCAAACAATCCCTAAAGATGTCAATAATACATTTAATCTTATGATTATGTACAAAGGTGGCAAGCAAGGTTGAAATGCAAACAGCATTTTAAGTAGGAAGGGGCAAACTAGATACAACAAAAGCTAAAAGAAGCAGGTACCGTTTGATATAAGCTTCTCTACTCAGCATCATTTTCATTTAAAATCTGATTCCAAAATCAATTATAGGCAATGACCAAAATACTCATTATGGTAACAAACAATCTGGTGACAGAATTCAAAAGACTAGAGAACAACACATAATTGACAAACGAAGCAATCAAAGTCACCATTAATGGGAACTAATAACACAACCTGCAAACTGAAGGAAATTCCAAATATATTATGAAGCACAAAAATGAGTGACAAAAGAGACAGAATAACTACACCTAAACAGTCTTCAAAACCTATGAAATTATAAAACAAGTACCTTAAACATGCATATTTACACAAACAGTCCCTACAAGTGAAGTTATTCTAAAGCAATCCAGAAATAGTAAACAAAAGGGGTAGTTGATCTTTAAACTATAAGAGTGCAATTACGGTGGCAGTAAGACTAGCCACTTCAAGCTTACTGACCAGCCCTAGGCATTGACAACATTAGAGACAGCTTAAACCAATAGTAGTCGTTCCTATCATGCAGACCTATTGATTACAACAGCAAGAGACTCACGTGTCAAACAGCAATTTAATCAAGGGAAACATTTAATAATCCATATTTCGACAAAATATCACAGGCAGAAATTGAAACTATGGTTGTCAACCAACCAGCAGCAGCAATAGCTAAGAAAATAGCAAAATCCAACAACAATAAAAGGAACAGAAAACCGTCAACAGTCAAAACCCAATGATATTCTGGCTGATGGCTCAAGTTGGTAACAAAAATTGCCAAATTGGAATCCAAATAGGAAACTCAGTTTTGTAACACAATTTTAAAGTTGAAGGTTAATAAGCAAAAGGGATCCCTTGAACACCCACTATTAGCGGCACATTGGCACCAAGAACAGACATAAACTATATACACATAGTCCATCAACCATAAATCATGGAAGGTTCCACATACCAACATGATTATTGGAAGAATAGGCATAATAGGCAGAAGGACAATACAAACATCAAATAAGCAAAGACTTAAACAATGAAACGGTCTATACTAAGCCTTGTCATGCTAAATATAAACTGGAAATCTAAGATTAAAGCAGAAACTGGGTGGCATGAACAGACAACATTACAAACTGAACTTGAATATGAACTAGACATTAAAGCATCACAATAGTGTTAATAAGAAATAAACACAATCATCAATTGAGTCAAAAAAAATGAAAGAATCAGGCAGTAACCAGAAACAAACAACATCTAGTCAGGTTCCCATACAAGGCCAAACATCTTAAACAGAAAATTAAAACTGGAATATGAAATTTAAAATACCTTAAGTGCTTTGATTCAACCCAGAATTTGATTTCCAGATGTTCTTTACAAGAGCAGATTCAGGCTTCTTCAACGAAGCAGTTAGAGAGATTCTAAAGAAAGCTAATTCAAATTGTACCCTAGGGTTGCTCCTAGCTTCAAATCAATTTTGAAACAGGAACCACAACGCCTTGATTCTATCTTAAAATCTAGAAACCCTAAATATCCAATTCACAAAACTAGAATCCTGATTTTCTCGATTCTAAAGAACCCTAATTTTTTTAAATTACAGAAATTAAAAATCCCAAAAAAGAAAGCTCACTCGTTTTTTTCTCGAATCAAAGCTTTTTCTCCCCTCCTAAAAGCTCTCTCCCATTTTCTTCGTAGCTTTCTTCTGCCTTTTGTAGGCAGAGTCGTTTGTCTCTGTAACAACCACCACTTATACTCTTTCATCATAAAACATGCTATATACATATATATATATATTTTTTTTGAATCACATTTAACATATTGCATTCTCTTCTTAAATCTGTTAATGTCTTTAACATATATAACACATACATGAACATGTCATTCACATCACCCATGTTTAGTATATGGCCTCTTTATTAAACATATATTAAACTATAATGACAAACATAATCATGTCATTCAAATCATGCATGTATAACATATGACATCTCTTCTCTTTTATCTTTAACTCTGGTTAATCATGTAATTCTCTATACCATAGGCATGTTCAAACATAACATGCTTTACATATATCAACTATATATCAAAACATTCATCATATGTCATAGAAGCATGTCTATACTATAACTCTCCACAGAGATCTACTATATAAGCAACATAGACACTTAGCACTTTTAACATATAATATCTCTACATGGAATGTAATGATATTCACCATGCATATATCATGCCATACCTTATTTACTATAATATCTATATTCTTTAAATCATGAACATTATTAATAGATTACAAACCATATGACAAACAACATTTATATGATAAGATGATACTAATAATGAAATGCAAGAGAGAGAGAGAGAGATCCTAAGCTTCGGCCGACCGACCCAGAGGTAGGATGACAGATTTGACGCTGTCAATTGCTCCAAGTGAAACCTGGAATCATGTAAAGGCAATTTAATGAGTTGCTAACTCAGTAAGTGCAAACTATGCCATATAACAAAGCAAAATATCATAAATGCATAAGGTTAAACAGAACCTGTCATAGGCACTCATCTTTCAGAACTCCTCTTATCCAATTAATCACAGATACTATCATCTGTGTTACTTTACATATTCATATAAGTCCTTACATAATTATAAGGAAGTATAAACATAGTATATAAGGAAATATAATCAAAACATATCAATAAAACCATCCTTATCATATAAATCATCTCTGTCATATATTCATCTCTATTATATAATCATCTCTATCATATGAATATCTCTATCATATAAATATCTCTGTTATATAAACATCTCTGTTGTATAAACAACTCAGTCATATAAACATTTCCGTTATATAACCAACTCTGTCATATAAACAACTCTGTTATATAAACATCTTTATCATATAATCATCTCTGTTATATAAACAACTCTGTCATATAAACATCTTTATCATATAATCATCTCTGTCATATAAACATCTTTATCATATAATCATCTCTATTATATAAACATCTCTGTCATATAAACATCTTTATCATATAATCATCTCTGTCATATAAACATCTCTGTCAAATATTCATCTCTGTTATATAACCATCTCTGCTATATAAATAACATTGTCATATAAACAATTCTGTCATATAAATATCTTTATAATCATTCCCTGTATGCATATAATGCTATATGTCATATTTTTCTCTCTTATTTAGTTGTGAACCTATGTTAATACACGGGCTGGATCCAGCAAATGAGGAAGACCGGAATTAACCATCGGCCAAACCTCTCTATGTAGCATATGAGGACCCGGAATACCGTCGGTCACACCTTTCTCTGTAAGATCCGAAGATCGTCACGGGATATAGGACCCGCAGGTCTTTCTATATCAAATAAACCCGTAGGCATCACTATAAAAACCAGTAAGTTTTTCCTGGTGAAATTTGCACACACCCTCCTCGGAAATCACAACACCTGTAATTATTTCCTGTGAAATGCATTTATGCAATATATACATTTCATAGCAATATTTCTCATATAAGCATATAGCCGGATTTCAGTACCGGTGAAAATATCATATATATTTCTATCCAGATCAAACAACTCAACTGGTCGGATTTCAGTACCGTCTCAGGAACCACAAACAAATCAAATCATATAACACATATCTCAGGTTGACCGGG
>CANUEY010136248.1:0-20708 GCA_948099555.1 Croton setiger
CTTTTTTATAGAACTTTTTATCATTTTTTTTTTTAAAAAAAAAGATATTCATCGTGTCCCATGTCTGTGATGGAATTTATTCCAAGTTATCTTAAAAAAAAATATGGAGGGATATATATATATATATATATATCTATATATATATATATATATATATCACTCCATATTTTTTTTTAAGATAAATTGGAATAAATTCCATCACAGACATTGGACAAGATGAATATCTTTTTTTTTAAAAAAAAAAATGATAAAAAGTTCTATAAAAAAGGGAGAATTTGAAGCCATTAAAAGTTGGAGTATAAGTTTGTTTTCTGTCTCTTTTTAGCATCTCATGCTAATTCTTGGTTGGATAATCAATAGGCGCCAAATCCTTAATTATATTATATTCCTCTTTATTCTTTTTTTTTTTTTACTAATTTGGTGTTTTTAACTTTTTTTTTTTAATTATTGCTTAATCATATGCTATCACTTTGGGTATTATGAGTGCGTTTTTTCATTTATTTGAAGTTAATTAATTAATTAATTTATTTATTTATTTTAGATAAAAGATTAATGTGAGAAATTTATTTATTTGCTATCATGTGAAATTAATGTGAGAAATAATTTTATTACACAAAAAATATATATTTTTTTCTGAGTATGTTACAATTTTTTAAATAAAAGATTAAGATTATTTCATGATTTGTAATTCATAATTTTTTAGAAGCTTACGTTTTTTTAAATTTTTCTGCGATTAATTCAAATTCAATCATCTGATAATGATGAATGAATTTTCTCGCTGAATTAGTTTCATAGAGTAGTTAGATCACATTAAGTATAATTATATAATTTAAGAAATCATAAAATTTATATTTCATATCGAAATGGATTTTATTAAATATATTGAATTCAGATTATATTAATACAAAGGAGTATAATGTCTGTATGATAATGTCTTGCAAAAATATCTTCTTTCCCTTTCAAATTATTCAGGAGGGCCAAACATATCCAAATGTCATATCCTTAATAAAATAATAGCCTTAAAATTGCACAAAATTTAGAATATATCCTTTTTATTTGTCCGACATGACATTTCCAAGTCAATTTTCATCTTATATTATATCAATACCTAACAAAATTTCTCATTTTAAACTTTATTCTATTTTCGAAATTCAATTTAATTTAAATTAATTTTGTTGTTGTGAACTTTTTTACATTATTATTAGTATAATGTAATGAATTTTTATTTAATAATTGAAAAATAAAGAAAACTACTGTGTTAGTTTTTTTTTAATAATTGATTTTTTATGTATTTTTGTAGGTAAGATGTAAATTACTACTATATAAAAAAGTCAATCAAATTATATAATTCATACACACTTTGAATAGTAAAGTTTATATATAACTCTATAAATTAATTATTATTTTTCATACAATTGGATGAATTAGCAGAATTATTCCAATTTAACCAAGAAATCACAGGTTCGATCATTGAAAATGCTATACTCTGAGGGCTAACGACATCGATCTTAATGAGTCATGTCATGTTTTCATGCGAATTAGTTTGTCGTCGTTGAACGACATTAAAAGTAAAGGGAAAAAAAAGGCAATGCCGCAAATAAAGAAACAAAATTACAATTAATGGGGTTAATTAGCCTTAGAATAATTAACCACTTTTATCATATAATTTAACTAAGGATAATTAATTAGTTGCTAAAGCCACATAGCACCAGCATCTCTAAGCAATTTCTTCAAAGAGCCATTAAGATGAAGGGTCATAATAGTATTAGCAGAGCCAACAAATTTGCCACCAATAAAAATAGCTGGAACAGAAGGGTTACACCCTAACCTTACAAGAGCCCATTCCATTTCTTTTCCTCTTGATTCTTCGTCTAGCTCATAAATTGCTGGGCTTACACCTTGCTCGTAAAACAATCTCTTTATTGCATGGCACATGCAACATGAACTTTTGCTAAATATTACTACTGCCTTTTGTCCTGCCAACTTTGCTACTCTCTCCATTACACTATTAATCCTTTTCTTTACTACTAGCGTATACTCAACGACCGACGGAAACGTAAAATCAAGTACCGATGGGTTCTGTTAAAACTTTGTAGGGAGAATTTTATTGTACAGTTTTAACAGTTCTGTTAAAATCAAGTACCGATTGAATCTTTTGAAGGGTTTGACAGAAATGGAAGAGAGCACAATTAATCTAAGTAATGTGTAGAAGAAGTCGGAAAAAATGAAAATAAAAGAAAAGGAAAATAATTTATTGTGACTTATGCTTATGGAGCTCTTTAAAGGGTCATATATATACAAAAAGAGAGGAAAAAGGAAGAAAGGATTGAATTTTTTTTTTTTTTTTAAATTTGAACTGTTAAATGAGAGGTGACAAAGGAAGAAGAAGAAGGAAAAAATAAAGAGTAAAGGTTAATATTCTTTAAGATATATGGATTAGATTCGAGATTTTGTTTTAATATATTTTATTTTATTTTTATTATTATTTTTTTTAAAAAAAAAAAGAAATCTTAGATCAGCTTGATGCCTACAAACATATTTTATTTTAAAATAAATAAATTATTCCAATATATATATACATCCATGCACGTGAAGAATACCGACACATCATATTGCTATTTACCTATCTCATGATTCTATAAATCACTACAAAGCATTGAAAATTACGTAAATATTAATTATTAACATATGCTTTTGAAAATTATTATAAATTCCTCTTAAAATATAAATTAAGAGATGAAATTATTATTATTTTTTGTTCTTAATTTATAATATATGTAATGGATGGAGATTGGAGAGTTATTATTCTTGGTGTCTCGTATCTCGTAAAGATAAGGGGAAAAAAAAAGAAAAGGGTATAATTATTAAAAATTGTTCCTTTTTTTTTTTAAATTTAAGAAGAATATGTAATATGTAAGGAGAGGATATGCATTGTATTCTCATCATATTCATTAGCACCTTAAAAAAAAAAGATGGAGAATAAATAAAAAATGGAAAAATATCATTAATATATATATGAGCCAAGGGATTATTAGCTTAAACACTTGCCCCCGGCGATCGGAAAAATTCTTATTATTTCGTTGCCAATGGCCCCGACTTTGCAGCCAGTTTCTGACTGTAGTGTTGCAGTGCCTCCCGAAATTGAGGTCCTGCCTCCGCCACTATATGTGTGATGCTAGGATACGTCCTTGCATTCTTCTTTATCATAATTTATGTAAAGTTGACATTCTATTTCCACTGATAGCCACTATTCTCCCAATTGGGATCTTATCCCTTCCTTTCTGTCTCACATTACCATTAATGTTATTTATATAAGTATAATAATACATATATGTATCAATGTATTTACTTATTATAAAAATAAGATAAAAGTTTGGTAATTTATAATGTAAAGTAATCATTTTTACATTATATTAATTATTAATTTGTGAAAAAACCATATAATTTATATACAGTGACCAAAAATAAAATTTTAGAGTTAATGCATGAATCAAACCATCGAACACAGAAAATTACCCTTTTACCCCTTTTTTATACACATACTCGGTGATAAGGTCAGGCATACCCTACCCTATATATATTGTCCCTTGGCACTCAAATTGAGCCAGTTTATGAACATGAAATACATAAAATGTACAAAAGACAGTATGTTCTGTGGGTAGAAAGGAACATAGAATATTATTTCAACATGGGTTTATATATGTTCATGCATGTCTGCCTTTTATTACGTTTTAAAGACAAGGATTCGGATTGATGAGAAAGTGCAAAAAAGGAAACTGAAATTGCTACAATATTTTAAATTAATTAATAAATATTATTTTTGGAATATTGAATACACTAATTTATTTATACTCTAATTAATTTTCCTAATTAATTTTCTTTTAAAACTAATTGAGTGTGATTTAGTTGATGTTTTCATTTTTCTATATGTTTGTAATGAGAATTATACGTCCTGAATTTGATTTCTCCGTCCATATTCTATTGCTAATTTGATGTACAGATGGACTGTCACTGTAGTGCATTTCCACAGAAAAACCGTTCCTTATTGTGTGATATACAATATAAGTTCTTTCATTGAGTCTCCGACAATTTCAAAAAATTATTGGTTATTTCAATCGCTTATACTATTTTATTTAAAAAATTATATAATAGAATCATTATACTATATTTGAAAACTGTGACATTTCTAACTCTTTAAATTTTTGTACTAATTTAGTAGAATTCATTATATTAGGTCTTATTATATAATTTTAGTATACTTTTTTTTAGCATATATAATTTTAGTATAAATTGGTCTAACATTCATTATATAATTTTTTTTTAAAACTATTATCATTTATATTTGCTAATTAATTCATGCATGAATCGACTATAACCTAATTTTTTTTTTCAATTAATTCATAATTTTGAATTAAAAATATAATTAATTAATACATTTTCTTGAAATTAAGGGGATCAAATGAAATTACTTGAATTAATATGGGAATATTGTAACAATCAAAAAGAGGTCCCAAATGGATAAATGCAACTATCTCTTTTCTCCCATTCCCACCAAAAAAATATATGCTTTCTTAGAAAAAGACATTTCTATCCCTCTCTAGATAGAAATGAACAAAAAAAGAAAAATTATTATACATCATAAATATATGTATGCAATTCATATTATAATTTCTTTTATTAAAAATATTATTTTGTGATGTTTATATTATTGGACCGTACTAAAATCATACGTCTCAATTCAATTCCGTATGAAATATTCTTAAATTATTTTTTTCTTTGTATATTTCATTTTCTAGTGGAATAAATAAGGCTTTCTAAAATTCTAAATATCTAATAGAACATTCTCATTTTGGCTTTATGTTCTTTCTTTTTTCCCTCCAAAACCCTATATATAGATCCTCTCCTCCTCCTCATTCTCACCATCGACATAAAATTTATTTACAATTAGAGGAAATTTATTTTTGTTTTTACAGCGAGAATGGAAAGAGTAACACAATTGGCTGCAGAAAGACCAGTAGTGATATTTAGCCGGAGCACATGTTCGATGTGTCATGCGATCAAGACATTGTTCACAGAATTCGGAGTTAATCCGACGGTCCATGAGCTAGATGAGATATCAAGAGGAAGAGAAATAGAGCAAGCTTTAGCAAGACTTGGGTCACCAACCTTACCTACAGTTTTCATAGGTGGTGAACTTGTGGGTGGAGCTAATGAGATTATGGCTCTTCATCTTAATCGTTCCTTAATTCCAATGCTTAGACGTGTTGGTGCATTATGGGTTTAATTAATTACCATAAACCGATCATTAACTACTAATCCAGGCATGTATTATGTATGGCATGATGAGTTTTTTCTTTTTGGGTTTGAAAGGTGGATGATGAGTTTATTATGTACTTATAATGAGGCTCTTTATCTTTCCTTTCTTTATATAGGAAATTAAAGTAAAGTAATCCTTTTTGCAATACAATAATAATAAAAATATCGTAAATTTCTGCTCCTTCTGGCTATTTATTTAAACAAATTACAATTAATATTATATTGCAAAAATAAAAAAAAAATAAATAAATCTATAAATTGATAGTTGTCATTATTGCATAAAGAATTTACATTTATTATATAGGAAAATAGAAGAATTTTGAAATATTATGTACACGTATTCGTTTTCAATTTTTTACAAATAAAAGCTTCGAGCTTGCATGAATTGACGTCCACTATAATATAATGATTGACATGGATTTATTCTGCAACTTAACCTAATTTTGTGGGACTTGGTTAATCACATCACTTAAAATCCTAATTAAATTTTATTCGCAATGTTGAAACTAAATCGGTTTTAAAAATTTTATTGCGGTAGCAGTAAATTAAAAATTGTAATAATTTTATTACATAATTAACCAAAAATAGGTATTATTCTAACAGAAAAAACTAAACAGAATCATAACATAAGCAAAAAAATCTATGGAAAAAATAATATATATTTACAGAGATAATTTTGCAATTTCCAATTTTATAAGGAATGATTAATTCATTTTCAAAAGAAATGAAAGTAAAATATATTGTTATTAATTAGTCCTAATTATTATCTTTAAAAAAGAAGAGGTTGTAATTAATTACTTAAATAAATGGCCGGTTTATTAGGCAGATAGTGGGCTTAACTTAAGAATTGGGCCAATGGGCTAGGCCCTACAATGAATACAACATCTGAAATCTGAAAAGAGATCCTAAAAACAGTGAACACGTGGAGAGGGGGGAGAAAAGATTCGATACAAGTACCAAGAAAAAGTGGAGCCCACTGCCGCACGTAGTTAATGTTTATTGGCTGTGTCTGGAAACACCCTCGACTAACAACAACCTACCTGCGCTGCGCTGCGCCCAACGGTCATTTCTAATTTACTGCTACCGCAATAATATTGTAGCATATTACTACCAACAATTTGTACCTTATTCCCCTTCCTAAATTTAAATAAATTTTACAATTACTTTTGAACATTTTTTTTTGGAGAAAACTTTTTAACATTTTTTAATAATAATAATAATAATAATAATAACACAAATATTCTATTTTGATTTCAATAAATTTTCTTTTATAATAATTTTATTATAATTAACAAAACTTTGAATAAATATTGTAAAAAAATAATATGTGATTAAATAATTTTGTTAAAAGATAAATATGAAATAATTATTCTAAAAAAAGATTAATATTTTTATATTAAAATATAAGCGGTAAGAATAATTATTTCATATTTTTCTGTAATATAAATAAATTAATGACTTTCTTTTGAATACTTTAAATATATTATTATCAATAAGGTAAACTTTTTTAAAAATAGAGAACTAATTTTTTTCTACTACATGCAATAATAATAAAAAATAATCATTAGCTAAATTATTTTAATAAATAATAATAATTGTGACATAAGTGCTAAGATTTATATATATTAATTATATAATAAAGGGCAAAAGCCAAAAAGAAAATCTACTTTTTACCCCTAAAAAATAAACTATATCCTAAAATCTAAACCAGAAAATCACCAAAAGACGACAAAAGCCATAACTCTGCAACTACAACCTCTCTCTCTCTCTCTCTCTCCCACACTTACAGCTCACTAATAGAAACCAGAAAGAAAGTAGAAAGCAGTATCTCTTTTACTTAACCAGCTTTTTAGGACCATCCATTACATTACATTGTTTGTATTAGTATTATATAATTGTTCTTTTGATAAAAACATATATTTATACATATAATTGTTCACTTATATATATAGTAGCTGTAGCTGCTTTTTCATTGTCTTGCGTCTTCTTTTCTTCCATACTTGTGTAGTTTTCTCAGTAAACAAACATGGGTCCACTGTTGTTTTCTGTTAGATGTCTTTTTTGATAGGTAAGTTCGTAAGCCCAGTAATTATATATACTTGGTTGTCTGTTCTTCTGTTTGTTACTGCTTGTAGATTTCTTATAGTTTTTTCTTTTTATCTTTTGACTCTGCTTTTTTTTTTTCTTGATAATGTTGGCTACCTTTGTCAAATCTTTTTAGGGTTTTTGATGGTAGCTTCTGGATTTGAGTTTTGAAGTACAGAAGGTGTGTTGGTGGGTGTTCTTTTGTTAGAACAAGCAAAAATGTTTGGTTTCTCTCGTAGACGCATGAAGCTTGGCAGGTCAGTTTTTTTTTTTTTCATTTATTTTTGGAAATTTTAGTAAATTTGTTGGCTGCTGGAGGAAATTTAAGGTGCATAAGCTTGAAACATTTGACACTTGAGAAACTTACTATTGAATACAGTTAAGGATAATTTGTTGAATACCCCCAATTGTCATTGTTAGCTAGGTTTTGATTGGCAACTGATTGATTAGCAGTTTCTGAATTTGAGTTCCTATTTTGTTGGTTTTCAGAGTGAAAAAGGTTCAACTTTCAGAATCAACACTTGTAGCTAGAAGTCCTGTTAGAACCTACAAAAGAACTAACAATCCCAGTGTAAGGCTTGGAATCTGTTTAGTTGGTGACTGGCAATGATGGTGTTGTATGCATTGTGCTAAGATCCTTAATTGGTTTTTCGCTAGGAGGGTGAAGGTGCTGCCCCCACAACTAGTCATTCTGATGAGCTTAATTGTCATTGTTCTTCTGCTCCGCAAGAGATTAATAGCTCTACTTCAGGGAACTCTGAGAATTGGATGGTGTTGTCTGTATCTGGGGAAAAACCCGCACCTCGTTTCAATGTAAGATATAGTAGATGTTTATGGTCTATCTATCGATTCTCTTCTAGCACATATGCTAACATTGAAGAACTGAATACTTTGTTTTGTTTATTTATTTATTTTTCCGAAAATAGCATGCTGCTACTGTGATTGGTAAAAAGATGATTGTGGTTGGTGGTGAATCTGGAAATGGATTGTTAGATGATGTACAGGTACAGAATTTTTCTTCCTATTCCATTTTGTTTTTTATGTTTTAATGTGGCAACCACATCGTACTTAATTTGCTTGACTAGGCAGATTTATAGATTTTGGAAATGATTGAGAAATTTGAGCTTGGTCACTTAATTCGTTTCAAGAGTTTCTTAATATCTGATGAGTCGAGAACTGTACGCTAGAGTTAATGTTGCATTTTTATCTTTTATTTCAGGTGCTTAATTTTGACCAATTTAACTGGACTGCTATTTCATCTAAGCTTTACTTGTCACCGAGCAGTCTGCCACTAAAGATCCCTGCATGCAAAGGCCATTGTCTGGTATTGTCACATAGCTTGTTAACCCTATCTCTTAACTACCTGATTTTATTTAGTTTAATTTATTTACTTTAGAAAAGAACTAGTTATATATGATGGTATCATTCATATGGATGAAAATTTGGTTTTTATTTTATTGAGGTTGTCTGTTATTTATTATGTCAGAATACTATGGCATATGCCTTGTGTAGGTTTCATGGGGTAAGAAGGCACTTCTAATTGGAGGAAAAAACGATCCAGCAAGTGACAGAATTTCAGGTATTTCAAGATGGCTCTTTTGTTAGGTTCTCCAGTTGCTGTGCAGTTATTCAAATTCTCTTTTGGGCTTTGGCAGTGTGGGCATTTGACACAGAATCAGAGTGCTGGTCGCTTTTAGAAGCAAAGGGAGATGTACCGGTATATGATCACAGCCTATCTGGCAATGGTTTTTTTTTTAGCTAAAAGTTACATTTTTTGGGCTATTTGCAACTGTATCACATTATTCCCCTTACTGAATTGATGATATATTTTTTGAGGATATTCTTTAAGCCACTGAACTTAATTTTGGACAACTTTGACTTCAAAAGTTGAAGTATGCTTCCTGATATGAATTTCCACTACAGGTTGCTCGCAGCGGTCATACAGTAGTTAGGGCGAGCTCTGTGTTGATTCTATTCGGTGGTGAGGATGCTAAAAGGAGAAAACTAAATGACCTACATATGTTTGATCTGAAATCTTTAACATGGCTCCCTTTGCATTGCACGTGAGTTGATTTGGTTACCAAGTGTTTTTTTTTGGTATACTTCATTGAGATATGCATTAAGGTTTTCAGTTAGTATCCCTATGTGCCTGCAGCGGAACAGGGCCATCTCCAAGATCCAATCATGTGGCTGCTCTTTTTGATGATAAAATGCTTCTTATATTTGGAGGAACATCGAAGTCCAGAACTCTGAATGACTTGTATTCACTTGACTTTGAAACGGTGCTTAGTTCATTCTTCATTTTGCTATATGGGTTATTTTATGACCAAATAAAAGTAATTTCATAGTAATTAGTCCATTTGATATGATATGTTTCTCTGTAGATGGTTTGGTCAAGGATGAAGATACGAGGCTTCCATCCTTCTCCAAGGGCTGGATGCTGTGGAGTTCTATGTGGAAATAAATGGTACATAGCTGGCGGTGGTAGCAGAAAAAAACGTATGCGTTGTGAACTAAAAAGCATTTGCTTTTAGATATTTTGCAACTCTCATAATGCATTGTGGCAGTGAAATTTCTGTTTTTCTTTTTGGTTCTTCCAGCCCTCTTGGCTTTCAGTTATTGTTAGGTTTGAGGTTTTAATGCCTTAAAGTCGATTTAATTTATTATTATTCTTTCCGGGATGCAGTATTTGTATATTTGTGCTCCTTTTTTTCTCACACACTCGTACCATTACATGCAGTTGAAACCTTTTCTCATGATGCATGCAGGACACTCAGAAACTTTGATATTTGATATTCTGAAAGAAGAGTGGTCTGTGGCATTTGCTTCATCCCCATCTTCTATCATATCAAACAAGGTTAGGTTCGATAAGATTCCGTTTTCTAATCCTGTGTCATAAATGAATCTGGTTGCTGTCAATTTATCACATGAATATTCTGTCTTCTTACATTGGTATTTCTCAGTTTAAATCTTTATTTTCGTTTTCAGGGATTCAGCCTGGTGCTTGTTCAACACAAGGAAAAGGATTTTCTTGTTGCTTTTGGAGGATCCAAAAAAGAGCCGTCAAATCAGGTTGTTGGTAACCAAAAATCAGGTTTTTGTGAAGCAGGTTTGTTTTACCAAACTGTTAACTTATTCCACAATGCATTTACAGGTTGAAGTTATGGGCATGGACAAGAATGAATACACGGGTCGACAATCTGCATCTAACAAAGGTACTGGACCTTTGTTGTTTGGAAAACGCGCATCATCTGTAGGGCTAGCTGCCCAACTCAGTAGCGGTCCTTCACAGCGTTCGGTTGACTCCATGGCAAGACAAAATTTGGCATCTGCAGTTGAGCATCACGGCTCTGGTAGAAAATCTTTATCAGAAACACTTGTTGATCCAAATTCTGGCAATGTATCGCTGCGCAAGCAGTTTCATGATGAAGAACATGGCACAACTGTTAAGACAGTAAAGAATTTAGCAGAACAAGGAACTTCTTCATCTCCAGTAAGTTGTCTTGTCACTTTATACAGGCAAGCCTCCTTTTTTGGTGTTTTATTTATATAGACAAACTTGCCTTACTTAGTAACCTTAGAAAGTATGATGTATCCTTTGACTTATATAATAATTTTTCACATCTTACGAGGAGAGTTAATGTTATGTCAGGGGCATATTAGGAAAAACAATGAAATTTAACTACTTTCTTAATATTTGTGAAAAATTAGTTGTGCCTATATAAAGTGAAGTATGTTTATAAAGAGCTTAGATTTTGGCTTGGTGGTTGATAAATGAAATGACCGGACTTGTTAGGAACCATAAATTTAAGCTCTAGAT
Organism: Croton setiger; assembly: GCA_948099555.1. NCBI lineage: Eukaryota > Viridiplantae > Streptophyta > Magnoliopsida > Malpighiales > Euphorbiaceae > Croton > Croton setiger. The sequence goes on from CANUEY010136248.1 coordinate 11,222, forward strand.
AAATTTTGGAGTTCTTAGAACTCATATGTCCTTTTGCACATCCATTTTTTTTATGAATCTATTGATGAAACATAGTTTCAAAGTGAATGCATTTATTGACAGAAACATGGTTTTATTTCCAGGCCATGGAGCATCGGATTAATCGATCACATATGACTCCTCAATCTCAGACCGACATTTCTATAGGTAAAATTATTGCAGAAGAGGCAACTTCTGGATTTGAATCCGAAAACCAAGGAATTGGAAACCATCATTTTAGCAATGATGATATATTAGTATCAGAAACCGATGGTATGGGAGGAGGAGGAGCTCACTCCAGCTTATATCAACTATATGAAACAAAAATAGCTGCACTAATAAGGAAAAATGGATCTCTAGAAGGACAATTGGCGGCTGCATTGTCAAGCCGAGATGCTGCAGAGAAAAATTTGTCTTCCACTCTTAAGAGTAAACAAGAGATGGAGAAGAAGTTGACAGACACGTTGAGGGAAGTGGAACTATTAAAAGAGAAGTTAACTAGTGTAGAGCTAGCTCAAGAAGAGGCCAATAGCTTGTCGAATATTGTCCATTCTGACAATGTTAGACTCGAGCACGACGTTGCTTTCCTTAAGGCTGTTTTGGATGATACCCAGAAGGTATTTTCCCAAAAGCAAGTTCCTATAGGTGATTTCTAGAATAAATGGTTGATTTATATTAGTTTCTGACATGGTAGTTTCTTGTAGGAACTACATTCTACTAGAGGAGTACTTGCAGGGGAAAGGGCTAGAGCCTTCCAACTACAGGTAATTATTTACCAAAGTTGGCTGGTAAGCGGTTGATAAGCAATAGACATGTGTACCTGAGTTGTCTGATAAATAACTTAAGAAGGATGGTAGGTGTTAGTTGTGAGTGAATGATAAAAAGAAAAAAGAAAACATATTTTGATAGGTTTAGAGTTTTTGAAAATAAACAAGGGTATACTTGTCTCAAACATTTTTGGCTTATAAGCAACAAAAATTGCTGCTGCTTTTTTTGAAATGCTTATAAGTAGAAACTAAGTTTTGGCAAATAGGTCGGCAAACTGCTTATAAGGAGACTTGACCAACTTATAAGTATCGGTAAACACCTTTTAATGTGTGAAACACTGAACTCAATCGTTTATGCTGCACAATAAGCTCTATATTGCTCGGGACAGTAGTATTTTGATATTGTGGAGAATATTATGAAACATTGACTCATCTAACATTTCGTAAAATGCTGTCTGCCTTGCAGGTTGAAGTATTTCATCTGAAGCAAAGGCTACAATCTATGGAAAATCGAGTTCCCACACCAAGAAAACCATTCAATGTCTAATAGGAGAAAAAGATTGTGATTGAAGAGAAGAGCACACCACATAAATTTGCCTCATTTTGATCTGAAATCAACATTTCTGTACATGTTATGCATATTATTTCGCGAAAATGGTATAATGTGCATTATGACGCCTTAGTTTTCACCATTCCACCATCTTGGATGATGTATATATATGTTCTGGAAATGGTACACAAGTCAGCACCTTTATATCCCTTTAATGCTAATCGTTATGAAGGATATCAATATTTGTAGAATTTAATTCAAAACATAACTAATTAAAGAGTTTAATATGCAATTTCCAAGAGTAAATTCATCTCTTTCTACATTAACAAATTGAAATAACAAATACAACAGTTAAAATGTTCATTTATACACATCTGAAAGAGCCTGCTTCACTCGATCCTCCTCAATCTATTATTAAACCCCTTTCAGAAATACAATTTTGAAGATACATGTTACTTGTAATTGAAGACTGTACATTGCAAGTAGTCTCTCAATTGAATTGTTTGAGTGTTTGGTTTGACGACGGCGGAGTTCTGCTGTAGCATGTCCCCAGCTTGGCAATTTTCTATTATCAAATTTCTTCTACTAATAAAAATTTCCAAGAATCTTGTTTGGGTATGTCCTTATAAAAGCTCAGTCTCTTCTGCATCTGCATCAGCATCCTCCACATCATTTTCTTCATCTTCCTCGGGTGCATCCGGATCAACCCCCTACAATAAGTTATCCATCGGAATCCAACTGATAAATAATACATTTAGCTCTAAACTATCTTTGATACCTGTGGCTATAAATATCAAATTGCTTTGGTTTAAACTAATATTTTATGTTCACATCAGACATTCAAAAAGAATTCCAGTTAACAGCTATGTTTTGTGGGGAAGAAAAGTGAAACTAATGTGTTTGTGATGAAAGGTATATAAAAGCAAAAAACAAACCTTCATCTGTTTTTCTAAGCGCTCCAGCCCTATCTTTGCAGCCTCATTCTGTGGGTTTATTCTGCAACGTGAAATACAGTTTCATTCAGTTGCTTGATCTCATCTTATAAAAACTGGGGTAAATATCAAAGCCTAGCTGCATATTTAGAAATAAAATAAATCCCAGGAGAATAAATATAGTTAACCTTAATGCAGCCTGATAGTGTGATAAAGCCTCTTGCAGCATATTTGTGGCAGCAAACACTTGAGCTAGCTTGACATGAAGAGAGTCATCAGCCCAGTCCTTCAGATATCGCTCCAGCAGAGATACTGCATCTCCATTTCGGCCCTCGATTACGTGGAGTTCAGCCAAAGCTAATGCAGCACCAAGGTAACCAGGCTCCAACCGCAGTGCTGACTCATAGAACTTTTTTGCCTGTTTCCATTTGAGTCAAGCAATGGCTTCTAATAAATTTAGAGATCGATAGTTCCTCTTGATTTACAACAAAATGACTGAACTTAAAAAGGGAAGGAGAGGTGGTGCAAAATCAATTTACATGTTTACCTTCTCTCTGCCTCCAGAGTTACTAGCGTGTACATCCCCAACTAATTTTAGAGCCTTAGCTGATTGTGGCATGGCCTTCATGGCCTCCCTGGCAGCTTGCAGAGCCTCTTTGATTTTGGAGAATGCCAAACAAGAATGAACCAGACCTAAAAATGTTATCCATTCACTTGATTTCAAGTCTTGTTTTCATTAACTACATTTCTTTCAATAAAAGAGCATGGAGGCTAAAGCAACTAAGAGTATAGAATTCTAGTTTCATTATCATCTTTGCAGATTGTACCTTGATATGAACGAAGATCAGGTCTTAATTCTTGTGCTCCCCTGAAAGCAACAACAGCAGCTTCTGGCCGTTTCAATGACAAGAGCAGATTTCCCTGAAATTAGATATGGGTGAACTTATTTCTTACAATATAATTTAGGCTAAGTTTGTAACTCAACACAGTTGGCGTAAGTTATATAAACAGAAAGGTCTAAAACATATACATATAAAAATCAATTTCGTTCTGCATACCTTCACTATGTAGCCTGGAATATGCCTCTCATCAATTCGGATACTCTGATTGCAAAATCGAGAAATTTGTGAGATTGTGATGAGAAAAAATAACAAAATTCACAGAATTAAAATGGCAAAACAAGTTAACCTTCTCAACATAAGATAATGCTCCTCGTTCATCTTTCCTTTCCCACAGGACAGCCAAAGCCACAAAAACTTCTGCCCTTGTAGGGTCAATACTCAGCAAATCATTAACTAACTTATTTAACTTTGCATAGTCAGACTTTATCTTTAGAAGCATTGCATACTCATCCATATAAGTTATGACATATGGATCAAGTGATCGAACCTGGAAGAACATGAAGTTGATGTGTTCAGTTTCATGGTGATATGAACATCTATAGGACAAAAGAAAAATCTGATACCTTTTGAAAGTTCATTATGGCTTCATCATTCTTTCCAATAATAGCTTCAACCTTATCACATTGTTTTATTCATAAGTCACACAGATAAACACAATGTTAATCAGTTTCAACACATGCCAATGCAACATTCCTAACCTTTGCAATTTCAAGTAATAGATGTATATTGTTTGGAAAACGTTGTAGTAGTTCTCCAAACAGTTCCAAACCACCTGTCAGAGAGTGAGTGAGTGAGAGATCAATCAACAGTCAAACACATATGACACGAGCAAAAACCTAACCTTTGTAATCATTTGAAGCAATGCAACATTGTGCCTCCACATAACGCTGAAAAGAAATCTCATTATAAACTTACAAGTCGGGCATTCACAATTGTATTAATATGAAACTGGAGCATTCCCATAAAAATAACAATGGAGATTGCCAAATACAAATCTACAAGTAGGTTCTAAAATGTAACATGTTTTGATGGCACATGTTATACTCACTTGAAGCCAACGGTTTGAGTCGACATGATCAAATGATGCCCTTCCACTTCTATTTGAAGACTGCAATCACAACAAAAACAGCCACAAATATTTACAAACTATTCAGAACATACATAATAAAAAGATATGCCAAATTTAAAGTCCTTCCACCTAGTAATTCCTGTCTCAATAAAACTTTTTTCTGGCGTACATGAGAAATATCAGATAAAATGGTTGATCATGGATAAAACTAATGCATATTCTTCTTCTTCTTAGCCATATAAATGGCTTATAGTTTCACGAACAAACCTGTGAACAAATTGAGATGATGTCCTTGGCAGACGCTCCCAGTTCAGCTAATGCTATAATAGCCTCCATTACAAAAGGGCAATGCCTGCAAAAAGATTGAAAGTGAACATAAATGTATATCAGATTGGCAATATAACAATACCTTTCATTAAAATTTGATTAAAGAAGCAGTTCTGCTCATTGATGTGAATGGAAATTCATTCAGAAAGGAGAATCTTGATGGTAAACGCCATGAGAGAGAAATAGGATACTATTTTTTAACTTTGACATACAGCAAAAAGAACTTGTAGAAAGCACACCACAATCTTTACAACCGAAAAAAACAATATAAGCACATATATGCATAGTAATAAAAATATCTCATCCTCACTAATGCGTTAGAAGCAGAATTGGCATAAAGTCGCTAAAATGATAAAGCGCCAACTAGTATGGTTGTTCAAGTACTCTGGCAATGAGAACAAGGGAATGGAATGAGATTCAGAGTTTTAAAGAGAAGTTTTAACACTTGTAACAAGCTACTGGATGTGTATGAGAGGGGGAGAAAGATAAAGACTGGAAATAACAAACCTTAAACATTCTTTGTAGCAGGCAATAGCAAAGCGATATTGTTTAGAGTTTCGATAAAGCTTGGCCATTAATAGACTCATCTGTAAAGTTCTTGCTTTACTAGGTATTCCCTCCATCTGCATAATGAAGATTGTATAAGAGAAAAAAGGAGAACCAAAGCTAAATAATGTCTAACTAGTTTGTATCTTGCTCAATTTTAGAAATATCGTAGTTCCCCACAGCAGTAGAACTTGTCAAACATATTTGATACATTTACTGGTGAGAAAGAGAGAAGTTGCAGTTGCATGACAAATTCATGATGAAACAAAAACTGTAAAGTTTAGAAATAAAGCAAGCATGATAATAGGCAAAGGAATGCGAACCTCAACAAGTGCTGCTCTAGTTTCATTCAAGGCAGAATGACATGATGCAACCTTGAACTTCACCTGGCACAGAAATTTCAACACCAAAGCATACAATCACAAAGATCAGTAACTTCACTAATAAGAGAAACAAATTACCTCAAGAATACAATGCCACAAACATAATTGCTTCAGTTCTGAAGGAAAATAAAGCTACCTCATTTTCATTAATTGCCGAAATGTTAAAAGAATTTGGAGAAGAAGACCTGTTGGATAATGAACTTCTAGAAGTTGCTGAACTTTGTTTGGGAATTATCTTATAATACTGCAAAGCTTGCTTGTATGTATGCTATCACCAGAACAACAAACAAAAATAACTTCAAAAACAACAGTTTTTACCCCTAATTAGAAACAATCAAAACGAAAAGATAATTATACCAGCTTCAACCAATCATATAAAAAAAAACTCACAATCGCTCTGCGAAACTCCCTCTCACGAAAAAGTGCATCTCCAAGAAAAATCTGACAAGAAGCTTTAATTTCTCAGCACAAATACTGAAGATTATGCAAATAAGACCTAAAATATTGAAAACAAAAGGAAATGCAGAACTGTTACCAGATTTTCTGCCTTGAGTTGGGGATTAGTTTCAGGGTTAACAGAAGAAGATGAAACAAGAAAGCATCCCTATTTTCAAAAAAGAAGAAGAAATGCATTAATGTACTAAGAAAGAACCATTTTGAATATGGGAAAAGAAAGAAAGAAAGAAATAAAATATACCAGCATTTGAGCAGAGGTGTAGAGCTCGTTATCGAGAAGAGCGGCGATTTGATCCTTCGGAATTTCCATTATCGAACAGAAAGAGAAGACAATAGATGAGGAAAATTTTGAAATCGGGTATTGGCGCGTCGAAAATTGAATTGAATATCAAAATAAGGGTTTAGGGTTTATGACCCAAAGTTCCAAGCTTGGATATACTATACTAAACTACAGAGCTGATTTGATTGCCGGCGCTGAATTTCTTTCCTCAGTTCAAAAATCAGTGTCGGGTACTAGTACTGTTTTTCTCTCTCTCTACCTGTATAGGTGTGCTGCTATTTTTCATAATAATGGCATATTACCTTTTAGTCCTTAGAAAAAACTACTTCTGTCGTTTGTCGTTCGAGGAAATGACAACGACAACCGCCATTCTCCGATTTTTCTTGCACAAGACGCCGTTCTCCTCTTCTTCTTCGTCGTCGTCGTCTCTCTAGAAAAATGGCTTCCTCCTCTGCACCGTCTTCATCGTCGCGGAATTCAGAAAAACACTACCGTAATCGCGAGAAGTTTCTCTTCAGAGTACTATCGCCGGCGATCCGAGGACGAACCTGCCCAATATGCTTTAAAGATCTCGAGGACTATCGCAGAGCAGCTGTTATTACCGAATGCCTGCACGCCTACTGTTTAGGATGCATTCGAAGATGGAGCGAATTAAAGCGCAAGTGTCCTCTCTGCAACGCGGGATTCGACTCTATATTCTATAAAATCAGTTTCTCATCTCGAAATTTCGTCACAGAGAAGTTACCTACTCTGAAGAAGGAGAGTAATAGAGCCAATTTCCAGCCTCAATTCAACTCCATATTTAGGCAACAATGAGTCTTTAATCTCAGAATTTGAATTTCTTTAAGAATGAAAAATCACTGCTTAAATTTGAAAATCGTAATCCTTTTTCAATCCAGGAGAACGCGAAGATTTAGACCCTTGCCTTGGAGGCGAACGTTTGGACGGCCAGGGTCCGTGTCTTCCGATGTCATTGCTGAAAGGAAACTTCAATGGCGAGCTAGGTAAATCTTATAACATGATTGTAATTTTATAAAGAAACTCATGAACATAACCAGATTTCATACCAAAAGTAATCGCAAATTGTGCTAAAATTGCTTCATCATTTACAGTGTGTACAAAAGAGGCTTGCAAGCTGTTCCTGTATCTCCCAGTCCTAGGAACTGTACCGTGCAGGTCTGTGCATCGTCTCATCTTGAATTTGAAACTATTCTATATTTTGGCTAATTCAGTATCTATGATGCATGTATTTGTGTCTGAGAAAAGCTTTTTACATTTTGGTTTCTGTCTAAATTTAGTAAAGCAAATAGTTGATCACAAATTCTAGAATTTTATGTTTCTGGATATGTAGAATGTATCATCTTTGAAAGAAAGAGTGTTGCAGAGAATAGAACCTTGGATTCAAAGGGAGCTGCATGCGATCCTCGAGGACCCGGATCCATCTGTTATTGTTCATGTTGTAACTTCACTTTACATTGCAAGCCTTGAAAGAAAGCTTGATGCACAACCTGGTGCTGAAGATAATAACTTTCTTGCTCCTCTGCGGTCATTTTTGCATAACCGGACTAACTTGTTTTGGCATGAATTAAGGTATACAATTCAACTGCTGATCTTCTTGCATTGTTGATCTAGAAAATAGAAACTAAGTAACTAACTAGTATCTAAAATTTGAATTTAAGTAACAGTAGAAGGCGTTGATCGTAAAATCTCGGTCTTTGCATCTCTGTAAAATGGAGAAAACACATGCAGAAGATTTAGGTTGCGAAGGAACTCGTTAGTAATATACCCATATAGGATGCTGCTTGCTCTTAGGGTTTATCAAAAATGGAATTTCTTTTGCCATCAATACTTCCTCTTGATCCTGCATTTTTCTTTTTATTCAAACTGCATAAGCTCTGAGCATAATGTGTCATTTAGATGTTTTGCAGAAACTTCATTCACCATGGAAACATATGATGCTGTTGTTAAATACAAGCCGAGTAATTAAGTCTACTTCAAATCACCAGAAAACTGTAGCAATTTGCGGCAGTCTGACAGCGAGATAATCATGTAGAGACTCAGGAACAGGAGATGGCAGTATATACTTTGCTCTAGCTTCTGGTGTCTGTTATTAGGTTGTTCGCCTTCTTGGATCAAGTCACTTTCTATCGCAATAAAGAAGATGGAATCACATTTCTGTACCGCTTATTAAAGGATGTTGATAACCCAGAACTAAAATGGCTAGAGTGAATGAAAATACCAGTGCTGCAAGGGAATGGCGAAACGGCCATTGGAAACCTGCATTTTTCTTACACTGCTATGGTTGTTCCTATGATCTTCAGTAACATGACACTATATGCAAGAGAAACATACCTAAAAACTCGAAACTTCGCCACCCAAAAAAAACTCGATGTGTATACTTTTGTATTGACTGAAAATTAACTTACTTTGAGCCCTTTTCAAGTTGAAGAAGCTGACTATTATTAAGAATGTTGAGATACTCATACAATTTGCACACTTTAGGATGTTTTAGTATGTTAGGCCAAAGCAATGGAAGGGGATGTTGAAAAATCATGCAACTTACAAACAATTACACTGAGTAAATGTTTATCATGCGTAGCTCATGTACCAATTGCTACATCTTATTTACATACATTAGATAACAAGATACAGCCACTCGCCAAGAGAAATGCTTAGGCACGCAAAGGTGTTAGTATATGAAACGCAAGCTCCGGATAGAGGATACCAGACGTCTATGATCCTATCCTTCTTCTTCAGGTTCTTCCTCTTCTTGTAGAAGATTTTCTCTATTATCATGGGCCCAAAAACCACGTACATCGATCAACATGCTGGCCACAGTCCCACCCTGTTTACACAAAAGCAAATCGGGCAGAGTAATCTTGAGTGGGTCCTTCGGCTTAACCATATCCCAGATTTCGTCCCTAACGTCCTCAATACATAACTCGTAGTTCCCACCCTCAATCCATTTCTGGTGCACATCTCTGTTATACACGGAAAAGAAAGCTTTGGGTGAAGATTGGCCAATAATATGCAAGTAATGGGGGGGGGGGGGGGGGGGTTTTTTATATTTTATAGAAGGAATCAAAAGAAAAAATAGAACAAAAAATGAAGACGCGAGAAAATAAAGATACTGCAGAAGGTTTAGCATATTTATTCCGTTGCCTTGATTTACAGGGACGGGGATACCTAACCACAGCTGATATTCACTCTCTTTTCAGGTTCGTACTGTTTTTCATCTGTATACTTTTGAGTTTCAA